>SRHC01000060.1:797184-813449 GCA_004794325.1 Pomacea maculata | reverse complement strand
AACTACAAACTTGGCAGAAAATGTGCTTAACCAGGATGTGAAAAAAGTAGTGCAATTGATACAAGAACATAGCCCTGTCATTATTCTAGACTTGACAGAAGTGTACATCATGCTGCAACAATATGCTAAAAATGAAGACCGAGTGAAAACAGTAGCAGAAACATTTCTTACCAGAGCCAAAAGGGAAAATGGTGATTATAACCATTTTTCACAAGGTGATTCCATATTTGATAATGCAATTAAACTCATTGCTGAGTTTCCAGATATTCATCCATCAGTAATTTATGAAATGCTTGAAAGGGAAGGGGACAACAAGGATGAACTAGATTCTTTGCGAAAGACTCTTGCAAACATGGTAGAAGGTGTCGGGTCAAAGGGTTTACTGGAGGAGTTGCCACAGGGCTTAGACAACTTTCAGTCAGATGATTCACTTTATAGGGATGACCCTGTGTATCGTGATATGAGAACAATTTCTAAGGTGTTTCCACACACGGACCAGAACGAGATATATGCTCTTGTTGAGGCCCATTACTATAAGAAAGATCGGATACAGGTTGTGATTGATGAATTGACAATGCTAGAGCGAGGAAGCCAGACTGAAGCAGACATGTACAGTCCAGCATCATCTCTGGAGAAAAGGCCATCTGGTAAGCAAACATTTTGCTTTCTCTGATGTAAATCACCCTATTTGTTGCTTATTCACTTAACTTTGGTGTGAAATGATAATAGCATTTTGTTCCCATTTGCATCAGTTTTTCTCCCAAGTTGATTTCAACTTTCATCCATTTAAAGTGTTCATCTCCACATTATAATATTTTTATGATAAGAAATATTTTAGTTGATTTTCATTCATGTATTGTTGACAGTGCTGCTTATCTATAAACATATAATGATTTATCTGATATGTGGAAAAGCCAGTGACAGTGCTGGCAGTTTTAGCTGGAGTTTCGAAAATGCTAAAATGCTGTTTTTAGGGAAAGAACTGCTGCATTTAAAATCAGAAAATATTCTCAGCAAAATTATATGCCTTGAAATGTGTTTAATATATGACTATGATTACATTTTGATGTTCAACTCTTCCTCCTCCTTATTGTTGTCGTCATCCTTCTATCTTAATACAACAGAAATAGCATTTGATACAAGTGCTTCCCTTGAAGATTTGCAGTCTGAGATTGACAGCCTGCAAGAAATCTTCCCAGACTGTGATCCCAACTATATATATCATAGGCTTGAAGGAGCAAAGCACAGGAAAGATCGGGTGAAGATGATAGCTGAAGACATGTTTGAGCGAAAAGACTACCCTCGCTTGAAAGATCTGGTTGAGAAACAGACAAAACAGTCACACAAACAGCATTTGCAGAGACTGGATTTTACCCCGGAGGTTAGCATTTTCCTGCTGGGTTATTTGTTTCATATTTTACGGGTACATGAAAAGATATAGTGTTTGAGGGCAATGGATCTCTTGTTAAACAGGGTGCACTAACAGTGATGCAAAATATGAACAACTGTTGTAGTTGACAGATACTCTCTTTAATTGTCTGACAGATGTCTCTTAACTATTCCTGTCACTAGAACAAAAACATATGGTCACATGATATTTAGTTATCATTCAGCAAAACAGGGAACTCTCTTCCTTTCTATATCTGCCACCTACTCGCAATCGATTCCTTCAAACGTGCGCTGAAAATGTACCTCTTTCTAAAGCATTGCTCCTATCAACAGTTCACATGATGCTAGTCCTTTCACACCCTTTTCCCCTTTTTTCCACTTATTGCTACGTCCCTACTTGTCTTCTTTTGCAAAATCATAATCTTCTAGTTCTTGTTACTTGGTTCTTGTTTGCATTTTCTGTCTTTGTCTTTTATTCGCCATCATTATTGCTGTTTATCCTTCTGTTCTTCGTATGTTGTTTGTTTGTTATTCTGTCCCTTGTATGTTGTTCTTGTTCTTAAGTGCTATGAGCATGATCCTTATGATTGTGAGTATACCATATACAAATCTTATTTTCATTATTATCCCCATAATGGTTTAGTAGTCAGATGAGTTGGCCTGTGGCTTGTCTCTGGACACCAATAGCTTTCATGAGATGGTAAAGCTTTGCCTCTTGACTTTTTGTTCATTGTGATGTGAGGTGTTAAAGCTCATTTTTCACAGGACCAGCTGTTAGTTAAGGTTTTGTCCATCTCCTCTTCCTCACTGCCTTAACTTACTCAACCCTCTATGGAATAAGGCACCCATTGCCAACAGCTGGTCAACTAGGGAAATTTGATGCACCACCTGGGGTATCAAACTGGAGTGCCTCAAGGTTTGGACATATCATTCCTTTCCTCAACATTCATCTGTCACCTTCTCCACATCACATCATTCAACATTTTATCCTGCACTATAATAACTTGTCTTTCTTCCTATTTTAGGACTTTCTTGCCAAGTTTCCAGATCCTCAAGGCACTTTTATGGATGAAAGAAAAGAGATGGAGGAGAACTACACAAGTCATGTTTGGGCTCAGCTCAACTATGACTTTTATACATTCAGACATAGCTTTGTCAAAAAAGTTGTTAAGAAGCATAAATATCATTTGCTCCCAATTGTTCAAGAATTAGAAGCGACCATGGCAGATATCTTGAGTAAGACAATGCCCTTAGTGCACTTATCAATTTTTGTAAAAAGTATATTTTCTTCACACTGACCATAAATATGTGTATTTGAAAGTTTTTACCAATATCTCCAAGCTAATTGTGTTATAATATGCTTAATTTTCAAGGATACTTGACAAGTTTGATGTAGCCCATATAATGTATAAGAATGTATAAATGGATAAAAACCTTTTTATTTCACTTTTGTTGTCATAAAGTTTAATAGCAATTTATGCTTACATGAAACTTACAATAATAAGATCCCTGTTTAAAGCATAAGTGAGTAGTTCTAGATTACATGAAACAATTTTATACAACACTTAAACCTAAATTCTTTGTGAAACAGCTCGTGGAGGCCAGTCCAAAAAACTGCGGAAATCGCCCATGTTTTTGCCTTTGGAGTATCCACAGGAGCCTAATGAATATTTTTTCTATGAACTTTGGTATACCAAAAATGAACATATTGTAAGAGGTAAGTCAAACCAAATGTGTTCCACAAATTGCATCAAGAAGAACTAGATATGATTGATTTAACATACCCAGTGCATTATGTCCCTTGGGGTTAATGATGGTCTTTGAAAAGGCATCATGTCTCAGCTGAGTTAAGCAACTGTGTACATATTTTGAACCCTGTTTTTCAACTTTGTGAAAGGAAATCCACATGTGATTGCTATCTTAGAGGACAAAAAAAGACAAGTAATAATTATGTATCAATGTGTAACCTAATTGTGTACCAAGCAGATTTTGCTAGTTTTTGTTTCCTCATAGCCTTTTCTGTGTTACAGGTTAAATCAAAGGTCGTGTCCATATGTCAAAGTGTTTGATTCTTTAAAGTGTTCCTAAACAACAGCAGAATCCAAATAAAAAAAAAAAACAAATCTGTTGGAATCTTATCAAAGAAATTTTGTTGCATAGTTCATGATATTGAATAGTGTGCATTGTAAATAGCTGAAAAGGAATATTATGCATCGATGTAGAAAGTGCCACCATTTTTTTACTCATGCTTCTTTACAGACTATTTAGACCAGAAGGAAAAGGTGCGAACGGCTAAAATCAATGCAGCAAGAAACAAAAATGAGCTTCATGAATGTCCTTGTTGTTTTGAAGAAGAATGCCTTTTTGAGGAAATGAGTTGCTGTGCAGATGGACATCTTTTCTGCCAGAACTGTATTGTATTTTCTGCCAAAACTTCATTCAGTGAGGGTCAGTCCAGTAGCTATAATGCTTATTTCTACTGTGTCTAATGTTTAGGTTTTTTTTTTTAAGTTAATTTTTTTTCTAGAAAATTTGTAATTTAAATCTGTCTTTGTTATGTGTTAGTTTCATTGACACTGTTGCTGAAATTTGTCTGCCGAAGTTTCTGTTTTTCATTAATACCAACATCCAAAGCTGCTTGACCAACATTTTTATGTCTGTATGTTTTTTTTTTTTTTTTTGCTTAATCAGGAAAAACAAAATTCCCTTGCCTCACGGGTTACTGTAAACATGAAATTCCACTCTCTGTGCTCAAAAGTCTTTTACCAGCTTCCATGTTCTCAAAGGTCAGTTTACTTTTCTTTTGAGGTATTGTTCATTTCTTGCTTGCATTTCATGTTGTGTACTGCAGATATTTGTTTACATAGGAAGTTTCATGACATGACTTTTATATGCATGGTGAAATTGCCATGAGTGAGTGCAGTGATTGTTTTATTATGTCAGACTGAAACCACCCACTACCACTACCAACACACTAACACTACACACACATACACATATCTTGAGATATGCTTTTGCTATGCTGATTTTTCTTTTAATCGTCAATTGGGCTGAAACCAGCTGACTGTTTTTGGTGCTTAGGGAGAAATGGCAAAGAAATATAAGCCATTCAGCAATAAAATGTATATTATATTACTTTTCTTATTCATATAATTTTATCTGCTTGTTGCTGTATTGTTAAAACTCCTTAAACTACTTCATTTCCCATGATCATATATTGGCTTTATGCATATTCTCATTTTTCTGCCTTGTCATTACTCTTAAGATCAACAGCAACAACAGTATTATGTCCTGATTTTTTTTTTTTTTTTTTTGCGTAGTTATATTGAGAAACATTGAAATCCTTTCGGATAGTTTTTTTTTTTTAAATAAATTTTTATAAACATCTGAATAATCAGAATTATTTTTGTTCATAAAGCAGCTTAAAGCAGCTTTAAGTGAAATACAAATAGTTTTGGATATGCCTGTTTTTAAAAGCCAGGATAAAAGAGATTAAATAATTCAATTAACTTTAATGCTGTAATATAAATCAGAAGATCCAGCTTTCATTATCCAATTAATACTAGACCTCCCCCAACACTTTTTACATCCAGCATTGATTAATTAAGCAAACTTTATTCTCAGATCTTGAAGAAACTGCAGGAAGAAGAGGTTCGCAGCGCTGGCATTGAAGACCTTGTTGACTGCCCATTCTGCAGCTTTGCCACAATCATGCCTGACAGAAATGATCGTGTGTTCAAGTGCCTAAACCCTGAGTGTTTGAAGGATTCTTGCAGGTTGGGTTGTTTTATTTCTTTGTAGTGCAGTGAGGAAGAAAATCTACTTAAGATTATCCCATTTGTCAAATAGCGCCTTGAAAATTATAGACACACAAGCACTTTACCGCTGCAAAATATTCATTTAGTTTTCTGAGAATCAAAAATATTAAAATATAGGTAGTTTTTAAAATGCACTATTCCATATCTTCTTTGAAGTAAGTATTACCTTGTATTTCTCAGAAAATATAAAATATAAAAGTGTTTATGTTTATTTTTTCTGCAGCATGTACTACTAAAAGATTTACTTTTTTATGATTATTATTAAGCAGACATGTCTATTCTTACTGATGAACATTATAGTTTCCTATTGCTATATTTGTACATGGCATGACTGTGTTAGGGAAGATCATGTTAGTAGTAAATGATGATTTTGGCACTGCACAAAGAGCATAGAACATATTTTTTTACTTTTTAGCAGTTGCGCCTGTGATTTACAAATATGTATCGGCTGTAGATTTTACAAAGTATGTGTGCAATAATTTTTACAGACTGTGTCGAGAACCAAATCACATTCCTCTGAAGTGCGGTGAGGTTGAAAAACAAAAGGAGACGGACATGCGAACTTTCATTGAGAAGAGGGTAACAGAAGCTATGCTTCGCAAATGTCATCGTTGTGGAAAGCAATTTGTGAAAGAGTCTGGCTGCAACAAAATGACATGTGTTTGTGGAGCCACCAGCTGCTATGTATGCCGAGCTCGAGACATTGACTACTCCCATTTCGATAGAAAACGGTAGCAGACACTCTTTGTAGTATTTTGTAATGTCTGTTGTGTATGAAGACCTCTAAACTCCTGAAACATTTTTCCCTACAAAGAAATGAGATTTAGTTTTCTACCAGACAGCCTCAGCAGATTACTTCAGACACTTCAAAACAAAAACAATTGACCTGTATTTTGTTGATGATAGTTCATTCGGTGGTAGTAAAAATATTGTGGCCAATGCACATGTAGGTAAGTGACATGATTCTGTCCCATATACAGTCATTTATTTGTTTGTCTCTTCACCTACAGTATTTATTATTGTTGTATCTTGTACAGTCATTTCATTTCCAAAGATTCAAACTTGGTGCTAATGATCATTATATGATCTCAGAGTATTTCTCTATTTATATGCTAATTGTTACAATACATTTTTATAATATCTTTAACATATAAATTCAAAAGTATACAATACACATAGTTAAAAAAACAGCATTTAGTCTTCGTGGAAGGAAGTCATAAAACTATACGTCTGTAAACAAGATTTGCCATTGTAGTCTTTTCAAGCATGAAAATGCTTAAGGAAAGATTTGACTGGATGCTTGCAGTTGTTATGATGAAGACATGAATGCGCTGCACCAACGGGAGATGAAGGAGGCAGCTGCAAAGGCCAAGGCAGAGTACCTGCAGAAATATCCTGATGCTGCTGACATCCAGCTCAAGCATGACCCTCTTCAACATCTTAAGAAAAGTTAGTCTTGCAGTTCTTTCAGTTCCTCTCTACTTCATTCCGTGTAAACTGTTTGTTTTATTAACTCTTCTCTGTAATTAGTTTACTTCTACTCTGTTATAACTTTATTATCTGTATTCTGTAATTAGTTTATTGCCTCCATTCTGTAATTAGTTTATTTTTAACAGTTTCTCTTCTTTTGTTTTTAATTTTTGTCCAGGTAATTGCACGGTGTTATTTTTTAATTTCCTCATTATGTAGTTTGTAGAAAAGATACTTATTTGACAGAAAAGAGCATAAAGACTATTTCCGTTATATTTTATTGTATGCTTGAAATTATTTATTGTAATTAGCATCTGTTTGTCTTTGTTCTTGTCTGCTGATGTTCTCTTGTGTTACTATTAGAACAACTCTAGAACATATTAAACAGTATAAAAGCATGCTCTCATAGACAATTTGATTTGTACAGCTTTTCTGGAGTATCTTTCTTCCAGGGTCTATAGATCAGCAGGAACCATATTCTGATACCAGTGAAGAAGAAGATGATGATGAGGAGGAGGATTATGATGATGATGATGATGATGGGGATGATGATGATGGGGATGATGATAATGATTATGATGAGGAGGAGGAGAAAGAAGAGGGGGAGGAGGAGGAAGAGGGGGATGAGGAGGAAGAGGATATGTTTTCAGCTGAAAGCACAGGATCATCTGAAGACAGTTATTATCACCCAGATTATAGTTTGAATTTGAAATGACAGCTGTTTCCTTCTTAGGTCTTTGATACATTTTGCCATTTTTCTTTTTATGGTGTAACATGTGTAACAAGCTTTCATTTGTACAAAAGGTATTCTGCTTAACGTAGAACTAAGACAAAAATAACCGGACATGTATTTGTGGCAGTAATAGCATTCATAAATCTACAGGGAAGAATAGCAAAGAAGTAGAAATATTCTCTGTTGTGTCTTATTTATACACTGTATATTGTAAGTCATTTGTTGTTGTATGTAATTATTTGTATACTGTACTTTATCTGCATGCTATAATTTATTTGTACACTTTATCTGTATGATGTGCCTTATTTGTACCTTTTTCTCTGCTAAGACAAAGACTCATTGTTGCAGGCAACTTAAAATTTGGCAGAAGTACTAAGAGGTAGTTGGAACTTTAATGTGTCAACAGTAATACTACATTGATCAGATTCTAGAAAGAACTTGGATTATGAAATTATTTTGATACTATACATTATGGGGTTTTTTGTATGAAAATGTCTGTTGTAATAATTTTTAGCATATGCTGTAATGTTACAGGAAATAGGACAAGGGCACCACGCCAACATTTTGATTATAAGGAGGAGGAGGAGTGGATTTTCCTTTATTATCAGGTTTATTTTAACTTTTAAACCTTAGAGCACAAATAGACAAAACCCACTAAAAGGATTCAGGAAGAGACTAGGGTAGCAAAAGCTACGCAAGTGTTGGTTGTATGACCTAAGCAGGGTGCCACTATATTGCTAGGCATAAAACACTTAACCTTAAATAATGAAAATGCAGATGAAAAACATTTTATAGCTGTGATTAAAGCACGTGAAACAATGCAGATGGTCAGAGCTTTGCCACATGGGGATTTTGAATATAACTGATGACTTCAAACACCTTTCTTCTTCAGCCAAACCTCTGTGTAGACCTGTTTACAATGTATTCTTGAGGGTCAGATGCTGTGTGTTTCAATATCAAGATTGTTGGTAGTACCTCACTGACTGCTTTATGCTTGTGGAGATGGTAAGGGCTGTATTGAAGTGTGTGTTGCTGGAAACTGTTGGCATTGTCATTATCATATTGTCAAAGACATGATGATGATAGCTAAGGCAAACTTTCCTTGTTTGTGATGAATAAAAGCAAAGCAAACTTTTTTTATCTCATCAATAAATGCTTAGCAATAAAGAAATAAATGGAAGAGATTTATCATTCAATCGATCTATTTTGGACAACATGACACTTTGAAACCATGCTGTTTTCTTGCAATTGATCTAGATGATGAACAGATTGTGTATTGATAATAGGTCGTTGCCAACAACATACACAACTATGCACAACTGGCCTGTTACCACGTCCTATTTTTGTGTAAGGTAACAAAATAAAACAAACTAAATCAAGATTCTTTACATGATATCTATTCTTTTGAGTGATGCATGTAAGAAAACTTCCATTGAAAGGGTGTGTGTGTGTTTTCATATTGATATGGATAATCATTTTTTTTTTCTCTACAAACGTCTATTATTTAGATTACACAGCACATAAGCGTGATGCTCAAGGGAGTTAAAAGGTGCAGTTGTCACCTGACGCTTGCTGATGATGTTATTGCCTGTGAGGTGAGCAGTCACACCTTGTAGTGCAGCTTTATTCCTTGTGTCGCGTGGCAGATGTTAAAGATCAGACATCCATAGACATTGGCACAATAAACAAACTTTGTAAACTATACAGGCTACGTCTAACGCTCAATTCGGTTATGAAACATTCACCTGCAACAAGTGTTTTTAGCACCAGCCATGAATAGTGGTCTTTGACATCGCTATCAATAGCACTTGACCGGTCACTCTGCCTCTCTCTTGTCTTCGCAGGCCTCCCAGAGATGATCACATTTTCACACGCCCCGCCCAGGGTCGATCAGGGCATGACAATCGAGCTCCTGACTGTTAATTCCAATTCACACCCTCGTGATTCGCTGTGTGCGACGGTTTAGAAATACTCCCTGGCTGGGTGCCAAGTCTTCGACATGCTCTGCATACCCTGATACCCTGCGCAAGGGTACAATCTTTACAACCGCTCTGTAAGGCTCATGACAATGAAAACTGCGCCGCGGTGGGCAGTGGAAACAAATGACATAATATGGCAAATTCTTTTATTATTTTAAAATAAAATGTTAAGATTAATAAATCCTGAGAGCGTTGTAACACAACCTTTCATTTAAAACAACCTTTATTAAACATTTCGAATCGGGTTCAACGTCTTTCTTTACTTGAATGCGATATGTGAGAATGAATTGAGCAAACTGAAGTAACAAACATGTTGCCATACACACAGACAGACAGACATAAGGGCTACAAGACCCGAGTAGTTCTTTGTTTCAAATTAGTTCTGTGCTTGGTGTCTCTCAGTCTTGAAGCAATCATTCGGAAAAGGCTCGAATGAGCGGAGCAGCCCACAGTCGCTCCAACTGTGCACACGAGCTAGGGGCCTGCATTGTGTAAAGAAGCTTTATTACAAATCAACAAAGGAAGGGGTAGGAAGGATCTGTACGAGGTGTCTCGGGTGCGTCTCGGGTCTCATCAAGAACGAACATGTTTTTGGGTTTGGCAACCATGACTGGATTTCTATCTGTCCCTGTGGCCTTGTTTAACGCGGCAACGGGCAATTAGTTCCATGTAAGCACGGTTACTAGCACTAGGGAAATGGAGGTACACGAAGTGTGAAGGGGACAGGAAGCAGACCCCGAGTCCCAGTCCTATCTCTGTGTCTTAGTGTCGTCCTGCCTGGAGCTCGGGAGACCATGAGCAACTCATTACACTATCTGCTCCTTGTGCTGAGTGGATTTTTCATGTGCATTGCAGGTATAAAATCGGGTACCCGACCTTCCCTTTCTCCTTGTGTGTCGCTGTCTTCTCTCCACCCTACTTCTCTTTCTCCTCTTTTCTTCTTCCTCTTGTTCTTTATCTTCATCTTTTAATAATCATCTTTCAAGTCGCAAACTTTTCTTGTTCTTCTTGTCATCCTTTCTCCTCCCCAACTCTCCATTCTTCCGCTAGCTGCCTTCTCTAGTTCTCATTTGAGACCTCTGTTTATGTCCATTTTCTCATTCACCTGTCTATTTTTCTTCCCCATTCCTCTAGGTTCTTCCTTGTTTAGCTCTAACTGTTGTTCCCTGCTGTAGTTCGTTCCCTCTTCCTCTATATCCCCCTTCTTTCTTCTGTAGCTCGCCTCTTCCTCTCTCCCGCCTGCATATTATAGAAACTAAAGAGAGAAATGTGAAATATGTCGATGGGGGACTAAAGGCATCTTGTTTCACTCTGTTGTTGTTGTTGTTGTTGTTGTTGTTGTTGTTGTTGTTGTTGTTGTTGTTGTTGTTGTTGTTACAAACTGTGTGCAGACACCACTGATGGCTGTATCAATTCGCTACCTCTCAATCTGCGAGCCTTCCCTGGAACAGACATAGTCCTCAGTTCACCTGGTTTTCCAAATGGATACGAAAAGTAATGAAGAAGGTTTCGGTTCTCAACACTAACGCCTTAGAGGCTAAAATAGTGAGTGCACATACTCACAAACGCATTTATCGCATGAGGGAATTAAGCAAGGAGATGTGTGTTGCCCTATACTTGTTTCGCTTTTTATTAATGAGTTAGCTTTAGAAATGATGAACAATGGAAAACATGCTGCAACTTTTTCACATGATCGTATGGAAATATTTATTCTTTTATTTGTAGATATTTTTCATCTATTGTGTATTATATTTTTCCCGTGAAATATGTTGTGTGCCAACCCTTTTGAACCGGCCCAAAGGACTAACAAACTACTCGTTCGCATTTATTAGCGTGTGCGTGCGTGAGTGTGTTTGTGTGTGTGTGTGTGTGTGTGTGGGTGAGAGAGAGAGAGACAAGATACAGTACTGAGTGGCACACCACTTCATCACATGTTTTCTGACATGCTTAGCAACATGAGTTGTGAATGGCGGATCACAGCTTCTTTCAACTACGTGGTGAGGCTGACGGCCACCTACGTGGACATAGAGCACGTGGCTGGGTGCACCAAGGACTACATTAGCATCTATGATGGTAAGTCTTCATCATCTCCTAGGCTGATGTCGAAGGATACCTATAGCAAAACCTGAATATTACGAATATTTTCACGCTTCATGCAAATAAACATATGAAGCTTAGAGGGTTAACACTGAAGCGACTCCCCGCCCTAAACAAAAAATAATGTTTATATGATGTAAAAATAAATAGTAACCAAGTCAGTATAAGTATGTAGTCTCGTATACTATTTTTGTGTTGATACAGATAAATATCTCTACAAATTCATGTACTTTATGTATAAATTTAAATGTTTAGTAAAGCAAAGCACCAGAAGCAAGACCAGTAAGAGATGTGTAGAGAATTTGTTTTCAAAGCATTATTATTTCGGTTTTGATTGTGCACCGTTGTTGTAGTTCTGTAAACACACCTTTTTTTAAAAAAAAAAAACAAACATTTTTACTAACTATAGGCAATTCGTCATCCGCCGCCCTTCTGGGGGAGTACTGCAGTTACTGGTGTACACCATTAGAAAGCAGCGGTCTACAAATGTTTATTCGCTTTGTCACGGACACCAATGTCACAGACGAAGGGTTTCAACTGACGTACACCGCCGTCCGTCCACCAACGGTGCCACAGGCCAGTAAGTTCCACAGCACCTGGAAATCCGATACTGTACACACTTCATTCACCGAGGACACGAGACTTACAAATACTTCACCACAAGTCACCCACAAATGTTCTTCCTGAGGTAGACAGGTAAACCTGTCTAAAACGACAGTGCCGTCGCTGCTAACATTACCTTGGTATTTCTTACATTTGGAAAACAAATTACTTTTGTCTGCTCCATTGCTCACGTCTTTCGTTAATAGAATTCATTTAAATCGTATGTTCTAATTATTATTTTGCATAATTGAATGTAGATATTTGTTTGACATTTCTGTCTCTTGCCAACTTGTTTGATGTTGACTTTTGATTGAAATGTTATTTACTTCTGTAGCTCTACATTTTCAAATAACCACGATACAATGTAAGACAATCCCTTTAATTATTATTATTAGTAGTAGTAGTAGTAGCAATTATAGTAGTAGTATCATTGTTAGTCTTGACAGCGCCCTCTGTTGAGATCCCAAGTTCGGCAGCCGTGTCCATCGCCACCCCCGACAGCAGCAGCAGCAGCAGACAGGACCTGCAACTGGCCATCATCGGCGCCGTCGTTGCGGTCGTCTGCGTGTTCGGCTTGCTGATCACCGTCTGCTACGTGGTCACGGTGAAGAAGAACCCCAGCACCCGTGTCGGCGCCATGACCTCGCGGGCAGGAGGTGGCCTAACGAGGGCGGGGAGGCGCGTGGCCGAGGATTTCGTGGAATACGACAACAGCCTTTTCATGGTGCCGGTGCCTTTTCCCCCACGCTACCCCTCAGCGCCTCCTCCGGCGTACTCCTCGGACCCTCCACCAACCGACTCGGTCGAGTCGACCCCTCCGGCTGCTTCGGATGCTGGAAATGAGGTCAGTGGTGCAGCCAGTCCTGGAAACGAGGCTTCTGTTGAGGTTTCCGCATCACCGAGCACTGGAGTAACATTGGAGCCCACACTACCTTGCCAGGTCGTCCAGTAGCGTCCAGTAAAACCGTTAGGTTTTCTTGACCTGCAGACCTGCTCCTCGTTAGACAATATACATCAAACTGATGGATATTTTGTACGAATCCAATTTCGAAACATTACTCTACATAACACTGTCATTGTTTAGTCATTCATTTGTGATGATGCTGTTGTTGTTATTTGCTCGTTTATTGATGTATTCGCGAAAATGCTAGGAAAATAAATTTTTATAAACTGCAACACACAGCAGCTGTTATTAACCAAGTGTGTCATGTCTGTTTTTCTTTAAGTTAAAGCTACAGAAATAGTTATTAAAAAGTAAACAAAGCAATTATAGGTTGGTTGGCTGGTTGGCTGGTTGGTTCTTTTATTTTTCCTTTTCTTACCCATCCAGCCATCCTTCTTTCTTGTTTCATTATCAAATCTTTACAAGAGTACACATTTTTGAAAACTGAAACTAGTTTTGAAAGTCTGAGTGAATTTTCTGGTCTCTTTGTATATCTATATATCTAAGCCTACTTGAAATGTTATCATGCACAGACATAATTCAAAACTGAGGTCACAAATAGACGAACTTACGTTGTCAAGGTTCCAACCAATAAAAGATCACATGATAACTGACTTGTAGTCGTTCCTGTGTGATGCGGTGTTTGTAGGTTTGTCTCGAGAACCAAAGCATGGAAAAAGAAAATAAGATCTCGTCTGTCCACACTCCTACCCCAAACCTTCGCTCTTCATCAGACTCCTGCATTCTATCCTCCCTCCCACATAGACTCATACGGACAGCGGACATCCTCCCATTGTGCTGCTACTGTTTACAGTTTCTTCATCCCTTCATACACTCATCCACTGCTTTATGTTCTACTCTTGTACCTCATCTTTATGTTGTTGAGTGTGTCTACACATACCTCACTGTCTACTGGCTGTTATCTTGTACCTCATCTTTATGTTGTTCAGTGTGTCTACACATACCTCACTATCTTGGTCGTGATGTTGCGTGTTATAAGTTCCCATTTATCAATATTATTAAACAACTGTCAAAGGATAAATTGATCCAAGGGACGTATATTGTTGTTGTTGTTGTTGTTGTTGTTGTTGTTGTTGTTGTCGTCGTCGTCGTCGTTACTTGAAATGATTGTCAGAGCCACACAAACATGTCTTCTGCTCTCTCCCCTTCCCCTGCTTCTGACGTCAAAATCTGTTGACCTCATACACACGCATTCAGACATTAATTTGACGTCATTGACACACATTCGTTCGAATACAGTTGCTGCTATAAACAGTATCATTTGTATTACCTGTATCACAGTAACACCGGGTCTTGTGGCCAGCCCAGTGCAGGTGAAGCGGTAGCAACTCCGGTTAGCCACGACTATATTGCTGTCCGACTTACGGAAGTTGTAGCAAAACTGGGAGAAGGAAAACAAGTCACGCACAAGGTAAATATTATCTTTTGTACCTTGAGTCAGCCGATCCTTATAGTGCTCAGTTCGTGAGACCAATTTCAAGTATATGTTAAGCGGACAGGTGGGACTAGATAAGTTTATTTTGACTTCCATTCTAAACTGCATTGGGCATTTGAAAATTGCCAACAATTAATTCTGTATATCAAACAATTTTTCGATTTAAAATTATTAAACCATGAATTAATTTTTTTTATAAATAATCCTAAGATATCTGTATCTCAAAATTCTTATTTGTTTATAAGTAAGGAAAGCATCCACTACTCCTTGTCTTTTTATACGTGTATATTCGATAGAGGATAAGATATCCATGTCGATCTGTATTATTCATGATCTATGATCTAAAAGCTATATGTTGTCAGATAAAGAACACTAAATCTCGGATGAACCTAGACATAAAATCCTCTATTCTTGCATTCTTACCTTCTCTCTCACCCACATCCCACTGCATACTCTCCCAATTTTGTAACCACTTTCGGTCCGAAAGCAATTTGTAAAAAACGCGAACGAATTTTTAAAGATGAAACATGCATAACATAAAGCAGAAAGACTAAAATTGATTTTCCTGAAATGTGGTGCTTGAATACAAGTACAGGATACGCCTTATAGCTTTTTTGTTAAATTATGTCATATTAATAATTCTACTTTAATTGTTCCTGTAAGGTACAAGTAGATATATTTGTTTTAAAAAATCAAAAATACACATGCACACGTTGTCAAGGAGTGATTCCCCCTGAATCTTATTGTCCTAAGGGGAGAGTACTACCATGTTTACTTCAAATGACGAGCTCATGCAGATAACAGATAACTGATAGCTGAGATCTTGTGACTTGGCCATTGCAGATGTTTTGCAATGGTTAATTTCCATTTACTAGAGCTTTAGCACCATGTTTACTGTTGCTGTCAGTTAAAAGATCGTAACTGTCATACTTCAAATGGTTAAAACCAACGACGATATTAATTCGTGGTTAAAACATATTCCTATGCTGACATATAAAAGGTATTGCGACACCGTCTTGCTTTTGTAATTTTTGTAATAGTATCAATACGTTTCTGTTAGATTTCTATAACACGCTGTTGGATTAAGTTCTAGACAAGATTAATATTTCAATTTTTAACTTGCGTAATACATACACTTCCTTTCCACATCCAAAAACAACAAAATATAGTCGAGAATATTAAATTTCTGTTCAGTTTCCTCTAAGGTTGATGAAGCAATATAATCACCATTATGCAAAAGTATTACCCCGAATCTACAGAGAAAGTATCACACATGAAATAAAACATGGTGCGATTTGTTATAGTGTTTTGTATGCATGTGTATGCACTGGTCCTGTTATCTAGATACATTATCAAGAATGTTTTTTCAGTTAATTGATCTCATCAGAAGGGCTTCTGCATTATTAAGTCCGCCATGACAGAAAAAAGACCAGCCACAGATTGTGGCTCCTCTTCAGGTGATTACAGCTCAGCAAGCAAGCGACCGAAGACTAATGACTGTAGAGAAGAGTGTTCACTGAATGCTGACAGTGCTGGTGAGTCATGCGTCAGTGCACAGGGTACCCTTGAATATGAGATGTGGGACCCACTTGACCAAGATGATGCAGAAAAATCAACACAGCAGCTGAAATGTTCTATAAATTCTTTATCTGTAACCGGAAACATAATACCATCATTTACTGAATGTTCCAGGCAAGCTGGCATAGAAAATAACTGTCATGAAAGTAATATTTACTTGTCAGATGAAGTGGGAGCATCTTTAGGTGAATCACAAGCA
>SRHC01000060.1:662516-797013 GCA_004794325.1 Pomacea maculata | reverse complement strand
AGCAACTACAAACTTGGCAGAAAATGTGCTTAACCAGGATGTGAAAAAAGTAGTGCAATTGATACAAGAACATAGCCCTGTCATTATTCTAGACTTGACAGAAGTGTACATCATGCTGCAACAATATGCTAAAAATGAAGACCGAGTGAAAACAGTAGCAGAAACATTTCTTACCAGAGCCAAAAGGGAAAATGGTGATTATAACCATTTTTCACAAGGTGATTCCATATTTGATAATGCAATTAAACTCATTGCTGAGTTTCCAGATATTCATCCATCAGTAATTTATGAAATGCTTGAAAGGGAAGGGGACAACAAGGATGAACTAGATTCTTTGCGAAAGACTCTTGCAAACATGGTAGAAGGTGTCGGGTCAAAGGGTTTACTGGAGGAGTTGCCACAGGGCTTAGACAACTCTCAGTCAGATGATTCACTTTACAGGGATGACCCTGTGTATCGTGATATGAGAACAATTTCTAAGGTGTTTCCACACAGGGACCAGAACGAGATATATGCTCTCGTTGAGGCCCATTACTATAAAAAAGATCGGATACAGGTTGTGATTGATGAATTAACAATGCTAGAGCGAGGAAGCCAGACTGAAGCAGACATGTACAGTCCAGCATCATCTCTGGAGAAAAGGCCATCTGGTAAGCAAACATTTTGCTTTCTCTGATGTAAATCACCCTATTTGTTGCTTATTCACTTAACTTTGGTGTGAAATGATAATAGCATTTTGTTCCCATTTGCATCAGTTTTTCTCCCAAGTTGATTTCAGCTTTCATCCATTTAAAGTGTTCATCTCCACATTATAATATTTTTATGATTAGAAATATTTTAGTTGATTTTCATTCATGTATTGTTGACAGTGCTACTTATCTATAAACATATAATGATTTATCTGATATGAGGAAAAGCCAGTGACAGTGCTGGCAGTTTTAGCTGGAGTTTCGAAAATGCTAAAATGCTGTTTTTAGGGAAAGAACTGCTGCATTTAAAATCAGAAAATATTCTCAGCAAAATTATATGCCTTGAAATGTGTTTAATATATGACTATGATTACATTTTGATGTTCAACTCTTCCTCCTCCTTATTGTTGTTGTCATCCTTCTATCTTAATACAACAGAAATAGCATTTGATACAAGTGCTTCCCTTGAAGATTTGCAGTCTGAGATTGACAGCCTGCAAGAAATCTTCCCAGACTGTGATCCCAACTATATATATCATAGGCTTGAAGGAGCAAAGCACAGGAAAGATCGGGTGAAGATGATAGCTGAAGACATGTTTGAGCGAAAAGACTACCCTCGCTTGAAAGATCTGGTTGAGAAACAGACAAAACAGTCACACAAACAGCGTTTGCAGAGACTGGATTTTACCGTGGAGGTTAGCATTTTCCTGCTGGGTTATTTGTTTCATATTTTACGGGTACATGAAAAGATATAGTGTTTGAGGGCAATGGATCTCTTGTTAAACAGGGTGCACTAACAGTGATGCAAAATATGAACAACTGTTGTAGTTGACAGATACTCTCTTTAATTGTCTGACAGATGTCTCTTAACTATTCCTGTCACTAGAACAAAAACATATGGTCACATGATATTTAGTTATCATTCAGCAAAACAGGGAACTCTCTTCCTTTCTATATCTGCCACCTACCCGCAATCGATTCCTTCAAACGTGTGCTGAAAATGTACCTCTTTCTAAAGCATTGCTCCTATCAACAGTTCACATGATGCTAGTCCTTTCACACCCTTTTCCCCTTTTTTCCACTTATTGCTACGCCCCTACTTGTCTTCTTTTGCAAAATCACAATCCTCTCAGTTCTTGTTACTTGGTTCTTGTTTGCATTTTCTGTCTTTGTCTTTTATTCGCCATCATTATTGCTGTTTATCCTTCTGTTCTTCGTATGTTGTTTGTTTGTTATTCTGTCTCTTGTATGTTGTTCTTGTTCTTAAGTGCTATGAGCATGATCCTTATGAGTGTGAGTATACCATATACAAATCTTGTTTTCATTATTATCCCCATAATGGTTTAGTAGTCAGATGAGTTGGCCTGTGGCTTGTCTCTGGACACCAATAGTTTTCATGAGATGGTAAAGCTTGCCTCTTGACTTTTTGTTCATTGTGATGTGAGGTGTTAAAGCTCATTTTTCACAGGACCAGCTGTTAGTTAAGGTTTTGTCCATCTCCTCTTCCTCACTGCCTTAACTTACTCAACCCTCTATGGAATAAGGCACCCATTGCCAACGGCTGGTCAACTAGGGAAATTCGATGCACCACCTGGAGCATCAAACTGGAGTGCCTCAAGGTTTGGACATATCATTCCTTTCCTCAACATTCATCTGTCACCTTCTCCACATCACATCATTCAACATTTTATCCTGCACTATAATAACTTGTCTTTCTTCCTATTTTAGGACTTTCTTGCCAAGTTTCCAGATCCTCAAGGCACTTTTATGGATGAAGGAAAAGAGATGAAGGAGAACTACACAAGTCATGTTTGGGCTCAGCTCAACTATGACTTTTATACATTCAGACATAGCTTTGTCAAAAAAGTTGTTAAGAAGCATAAATATCATTTGCTCCCAATTGTTCAAGAATTAAAAGCGACCATGGCAGATATCTTGAGTAAGACAATGCCCTTAGTGCACTTATCAAGTTTTGTATAAAAAATATATTTTCTTCACACTGACCATAAATATGTGTATTTGAAAGTCTTTACCAATATCTCCAAGCTAATTGTGTTATAATATGCTTAATTTTCAAGGATACTTGAAAAGTTTGATGTAGCCCACAGGGCTTCTGCTAAGGCTAAATTCTTTGGGGTCCCAGGGACCCCTTCTTCGGATTTTTAAGGGGTCCCTGTTCTTCGCCCAAATTTGAAGGGGATCCCATTGACGAAAATTGAAGGGGTCCTCCGAACTTTTAATGCGTAGTGTACGGAATTTTTTGCGTAAGCAGAAGCCCTGGCCTATATAATGTATAAGAATGTATAATGGATAAAAACCTTTAAGTTTAATAGCAATTTATGCTTACATGAAACTTACAATAATAAGATCCCTGTTTAAAGCATAAGTACTTCTAGATTACGTGAAACAATTTTATACAACACTTAAACCTATATTCTTTGTGAAACAGCTCGTGGAGGCCAGTCCAAAAAACTGCGGAAATCACCCATGTTTTGGCCTTTGGAGTATCCACAGGAGCCTGATGAATATTTTTTCTATGAACTTTGGTATACCAAAAATGAACATATTGTAAGAGGTAAGTCAAACCAAATGTGTTCCACAAATTGCATCAAGAAGAACTAGATATAATTGATTTAACATACCCAGTGCATTATGTCCCTTGGGGTTAATGATGGTCTTTGAAAAGGCATCATGTCTCAGCTGAGTTAAGCAACAGTGTACATATTTTGAACCCTGTTTTTCAACTTTGTGAAAGGAAATCCACATGTGATTGCTATCTTAGAGGACAAAAAAAGACAAGTACTAATTATGTATCAATGTGTATCCACATCCATGGTGTATCCTAATTGTGTACCAAGCAGATTTTGCTAGTTTTTGTTTCCTCATAGCCTTTTCTGTGTTACAGGTTAAATCAAAGGTCGTGTCCATATGTCAAAGTATTTGATTCTTTAAAGTGTTCCTAAACAACAGCAGAATCCAAATTAAAAAAAAAACAAATCTGTTGGAATTTATCAAAGAAATTTTGTTGCATAGTTCATGATATTGAATAGTTTGCATTGTAAATAGCTGAAAAGGAATATTATGCATCGATGTAGAAAGTGCCCCCATTTTTTACTCATGCTTCTTTACAGACTATTTAGACCAGAAGGAAAAGGTGCGAACGGCTAAAATCAATGCAGCAAGAGACAAAAATGAGCTTTATGAATGTCCTTGTTGTTTTGAAGAAGAATGCCTTTTTGAGGAAATGAGTTGCTGTGCAGATGGACATCTTTTCTGCCAAAACTGTATTGTATTTTCTGCCAAAACTTCATTCAATGAGGGTCAGTCCAGTAGCTATAATGCTTATTTCTACTGTGTCTAATGTTTAGGTTTTTTTAAGTTAATTTTTTTTTATAGAAAATTTGTAATTTAAATCTGTCTTTGTTATGTGTTAGTTTCATTGACACTGTTGCTTAAATTTGTCTGCCGAAGTTTTTGTTTTTCATTAGTACCAACATCCAAAGATGCTTGACCAACATTTTTATGTCTGTTTTTTTTTCTTAATCAGGAAAAACGAAATTCCCTTGCCTCACGGGTTACTGTAAGCATGAAATTCCACTCTCTGTGCTCAAAAGTCTTTTACCAGCTTCCATCTTCTCAAAGGTCAGTTTACATTTCTTTTGAGGTATTGTTCATTCCTTGCTTGCATTTCATGTTGTGTACTGCAGATATTTGTTTACATAGGAAGTTTCATGACATGACTTTTATATGCATGGTGAAATTGCCATGAGTGAGTGCAGTGATTGTTTTATTATGTCAGACTGAAACCACCCACTACCACTACCAACACACCAACACTACACACACACATACACATATCTTGAGATATGCTTTTGCTATGCTGATTTTGTGTAGTTATATTGAGAAACATTGAAATACTTTGGGATTTTTTTTTTAAATAAATTTTTATAAACATCTGAATAACCAGAATTATTTGTGTTCATAAAGAAGCTTAAAGCAGCTTTAAGTAAAATACAAATATTTTTGGATATCCCTGTTTTTAAAACCTAGGATAAAAGGGATTAAATAATTCAATTAACTTTAATGCTGTAATATAAATCAGAAGATCCAGCTTTCATTATACAATTAATACTAGACCTCCCCCAACACTTCTTACTTCCAGCATTGATTAATTAAGCAAACTTTATTCTCAGATGTTGAAGAAACTGCAGGAAGAAGAGGTTCGCAGTGCTGGCATCGAAGACCTTGTTGACTGCCCATTCTGCAGCTTTGCCACAATCATGCCTGACAAAAATGATCGCGTGTTCAAGTGCCTAAACCCTGAGTGTTTGAAGGACTCTTGCAGGTTGGGTTGTTTTATTTCTTTGTAGTGCAGTGAGGAAGAAAATCTGCTTAAGATTATCCCGTTTGGCAAATAGCGCCTTGAAAATTATAGACACATAAGCACTTTACTGCTGCAAAATATTCATTTAGTTTTCTGAGAATCAAAAATATTAAAATATAGGTAGTTTTTAAAATGCACTATTCCATATCTTCTTTGAAGTAAGCATTACCTTGTATTTCTCAGAAAATATAAAATATAAAAGTGTTTATGTTTATTTTTTCTGCAGCATGTACTACTAAAAGATTTACTTTTTTATGATTATTATTAAGCAGACATGTCTATTCTTACTGAAGATTATAGTTTCCTATTGCTATATTTGTACATGGCATGACTGTGTTATCATCATGTTAGTAGTAAATGATGATTTTGGCACTGCACAAAGAGCATAGAACATATTTTTTTACTTTTTAGCAGTTGCGCCTGTGATGTGCAAATATGTATCGGCTGTAGAATTTACAAAGTATGTGTGCAATAATTTTTACAGACTGTGTCGAGAACCAAATCACATTCCTCTGAAGTGCAGTGAGGTTGAAAAACAAATGGAGACGGACATGCGAACTTTCATTGAGAAGAGGGTAACAGAAGCTATTATTCGCAAATGTCATCAATGTGGAAAGCAATTTGTGAAAGAGTCTGGCTGCAACAAAATGACATGTGTTTGTGGAGCCACCAGCTGCTATGTATGCCGAGCTCGAGACATTGACTACTCCCATTTCGATAGAACACGGTAGCAGACACTCTTTGTAGTATTTTGTAATGTCTGTTGTGTATGAAGACCTCTAAACTCCTGAAACATTTTTCCCTACAAAGAAATGAGATTTAGTTTTCTACCAGACAGCCTCAGCAGATTACTTCAGACACTTCAAAACAAAAACAATTGACCTGTATTTTGTTGATGATAGTTCATTCGGTGGTAGTAAAAATATTGTGGCCAATGTACATGTAGGTAAGTGACATGATTCTGTCCCATATACAGTCATTTATTTGTTTGTCTCTTCACCTACAGTATTTATTATTGTTGTATCTTGTACAGTCATTTCATTTCCAAAGATTCAAACTTGGTGCTAATGATCATTATATGATCTCAGAGTATTTCTCTATTTATATGTTAATTGTTACAATACATTTTTATAATATCTTTAACATATAAATTCAAAAGTATACAATACACATAGTTAAAAAAAACCAGCATTTAGTCTTCGTGGAAGGAAGTCATAAAACTATACGTCTGTAAACAAGATTTGCCATTGTAGTCTTTTCAAGCATGAAGATGCTTAAGGAAAGATTTGACTGGATGCTTGCAGTTGTTATGATGAAGACATGAATGCGCTGCACCAACGGGAGATGGAGGAGGCAGCTGCAAAGGCCAAGGCAGAGTACCTGCAGAAATATCCTGATGCTGCTGACATCCAGCTCAAGCATGACCCTCTTCAGCATCTTAAGAATGGTTAGTCTTGCAATTCTTTCAGTTCCTCTCATCTCCATTCCGTGTAAACTGTTTGTTTTATTAACTCTACTCTGTAATTAGTTTACTTCTTCTCTGTTATTACACTATTATCTGTATTCTGTAATTAGTTTATTGCCTCCATTCTGTAATTAGTTTATTTTTAACAGTTTCTCTTCTTTTGTTTTTAATTTTTGTCCAGGTAATTGCACGGTGTTATTTTTTAATTTCCTCATTATGTAGTTTGTAGAAAAGATACTTATTTGACAGAAAAGAGCATAAAGACTATTTCCATTATATTTTATTGTATGCTTGAAATTATTTATTGTAATTAGCATCTGTTTGTCTTTGTTCTTGTCTGCTGATGTTCTCTTGTGTTACTATTAGAACAACTCTAGAACATATTGTACAGTATAAAAGCATGCTCTCATAGACAACTTGATTTGTACAGCTTTTCTGGAGTATCTTTCTTCCAGGGTCTATAGATCAGCAGGAACCATATTCTGATACCAGTGAAGAAGAAGAAGAAGAAGAAGAAGAAGAAGAAGAAGAAGAAAATGATGATGATGATGATGATGATGATGATGATGATGATGATGATGATGGTGGTGGTGGTGGTGGTAGTGGTAGTGATGATAATGATTATGATGATGAGGAGGAGGAGGAAGAGGAGGAGGAGGAAGAAGAGGGGGAGGAGGAAGAAGAAGAGGAGGAGGAGGAAGAAGAAGAGGAGGAGGAGGAAGAAGAAGAGGAGGAGGAGGAAGAAGAAGAGGGGGAAGATTGGAAGAGGATATGTTTTCATCTGAAAGCACAGGATCATCTGAAGACAGTTACTGATTCTTATTTTTTCTGTAATGTTTACATGCAATGATTATCACCCAGATTATAGTTTGAATTTGAAATGACAGCTGTTTCCTTCTTAGGTCTTTGATACATTTTGCCATTTTTCCTTTTATGGTTTAACATGTGTAACAAGCTTTCATTTGTACAGAAGGTATTCTGCTTAACATGTAGAACTAAGACAAAAATACCTGGACATGTGTGTGTAATCATTTTTAGCATATGCTGTAATGTTACAGGAAATGTCACCAAACCAACATTTTGATGACGAGGAGGAGGAGGATGAGAGGTCGTTTGCTTATTATCAGGTTATTCAAGGTATAGGAAAGTTTTAAACCTTAGAGCACAAATAGACAAAACCCACTAAAAGGATTCAGGAAGAGACTAGGGTAGCAAAAGCTACGCAAGTGTTGGTTGTATGACCTAAGCAGGGTGCCACTATATTGCTAGGCATAAAACACTTAACCTTAAATAATGAAAATGCAGATGAAAAACATTTTATAGCTGTGATTAAAGCACGTGAAACAATGCAGGTGGTCAAAACTTTGCCACATTGGGATTTTGAATATAACTGATGACTTCAAACACCTTTCTTCTTCAGCCAAACCTCTCTGTAGACCCGTTTACAATGTATTCTTGAGGGTCAGATGCTGTGCTTGTTTCAATATCAAGATTGTTGGTAGTACCTCACTGACTGCTTTATGCTTGTAGAGATGGTAAGGGCTGTATTGAAGTGTGTGTTGCTGGAAACTGCTAGTATTGTCATTATCATATTGTCAATGACATGGTGATGATAGCTAAGGCAAACTTTCCTTGTTTGTGATGAATGAAAACAAAGCAAACTTTTTCAGCTCATCAATAAATGCTTAGCAATAAAAAAAAAATTAATGGAAGTGATTTATCAGGCAATCGATCTATTTTGGACAACATGACACTTTTAAACCATGTGATTGTTTTCTTGCAATTGATCTAGATGATGAACAGATTGTATATTGATAATCGGTCGTTGCCAACAACATACACAACTATGCACAACTTGCCTGTTACCACGTCCTATTTTTGTGTACAGTAACAAAATAAAACAAACTAAATCAAGATTCTTTACATGATATCTATTCTTTTGAGTGATGCATGTAAGAAAACTTCCATTGAAAGGGTGTGTGTGTTTTTTTTTCATATTGATATGGATAATCATTTTTTTCTCTACAAACGTCTATTATTTAGGCTACACAGCACATAAGCCTGATGCTCAAGGGAGTTAAAAGGTGCAGTTGTCACCTGACGCTTGCTGATGATGTTATTGCCTGTGAGGTGAGCAGTCACACCTTGGAGTGCAGCTTTATTCCTTGTGTCACGTGGCAGATGTTAAAGATCAGACATCCATAGACATTGGCACAATAAACAAACTTTGTAAACTATACAGGCTACGTCTAACGCTCAATTCTATTATGAAACATTCACCTGCAACAAGCGTTGTTAGCACCAGCCATGAATAGTGGTCTTTGACATCGCTATCACCAGCACTTGACCCGCCACTCTGTCTCTCTCTTGTCTTCGCAGGCCTCCCAGAGATGATCACATTTTCACACACGCCCCACCCAGGGCCGATCAGGACATGACAATCGAGCTCCTGACTGTTAATTCCAATTCACACCCTCGTGATTCGCTGTGTGTGCGACGGTTTAGAAATGCTCCCTGGCTGGGTGCCAAGTCTTCGACATGCTCTGCATACCCTGATACCCTGCGCAAGGGTACAATCTCTACAACCGCTCTGTAAGGCTCATGACAATAAAAACTGCGCCTTAAGATCGAGGCGGTGGGCAGTGGAAACAAATGACACAATATGGAAAAGCATAATTCTTTTATTATTTTAAAATAAAATGTTAAGATTAATAAATCCTGAGAGCGTTGTAACACAACCTTTCATTTAAAACAAACTTGATTAAACATTTCGAATCGGGTTTAACGTCTTTCTTTACTTGAATGCGATATGTGAGAATGAACTGAGCAAACTGAAGTAACAAACATGTTGCCGTACACACAAACAGACAGACATGAGGGCTACAAGAACCGAGTAGTTCTTTGTTTCAAATTAGTTCTGTGCTTGGTGTCTCTCAGTCTTGAAGCAATCATTTGGAAAAAGCTCGAATGAGTGGAGCAGCCCACAGTCGCTGCAACTGTGCACACGAGCTAGGGGCCTGCATTGTGTAAAGAAGCTTTATTACAAATCAACAAAGGAAGGGGTAGGAAGGATCTGTACGAGGTGTCTCGGGTGCGTCTCGGGTCTCATCAAGAACGAACATGTTTTCGGGTTTGGCAGCCATGACTGCATTTCTATCTGTCCCTGTGGCCTTGTTTAACGCGGCAACGGGCAATTAGTTCCATGTAAGCACGGTTACTAGCACTCGGGAAATGGAGGTACACGAAGTGTGAAGGGGACAGGAAGCAGACCCCGAGTCCCAGTCCTATCTCTGTGTCTAAGTGTCGTCCTGCCTGGAGCTTGAGAGACCATGAGCAACTCATTACACTATCTGCTCCTTGTGCTGAGTGGATTTTTCATCTTCATTGCAGGTATAAAATCGGGTACTCGACCTGCCCTTTCTCCTTAATTGTGTGTGTCGCTGTCTTCTCTCCACCCTACTTCTCTCTGTCCTCTTTTCTTCTTTCTCTTGTTCTTTTACTTCAGCTTTTAATAATCATCTTTCAAGTCGCAAACTTTTCTTGTCCTTCTTGTCATCATTTCTCCTCCAACCACTCTCCATTCCTCCGCTAGCAACCTTCTCTAGTTCTCATTTAAGACCTCTGTTTATGTCCATTTTCTCATTCACCTGTCTATTTTCTTCCCCATTCCTCTAGGTTCTTCCTTGTCTAGCTCTTCCTGTTGTTCCCTGCTCTAGTTCGTTCCATCTTACTCTGTATCCCCCTTCTTTCTTCTGTAGCTCGCCTCTTCCTCTCTCGCGCCTGCATATTATAGAAACTAAAGAGAGAAATGTGAAATATGTCGATGGGGGACTAAAGGCATCTTGTTTCACTCTGTTGCTGTTGCTGTTGCTGTTGCTGCTGGTGCTGCTGCTGCTGCTGCTACTGCTGTTGTTGTTGTTGTTGTTGTTGTTGTTGTTACAAACTGTGTGCAGACACCACAGCTGGCTGTATCAATTCGCTACCTCTCAATCTGCGAGCCTTCCCTGGAACAGACATAGTCCTCAGTTCACCTGGTTTTCCAAATGGATACGAAAAGTAATGAAGAAGGTTTCGTTTCTCAACACTAACTCCTTAGAGGCTAAAATAGTGAGTGCACATACTCACAAACGCATTTATCGCATGAGGGAATTAAGCAAGGAGATGTGTGTTGCCCTATACTTGTTTCGCTTTTTATTAATGAGTTAGCTTTAGAAATGATGAACAATGGAAAACATGGTGCAACTTTTTCACATGATCGTATGGAAATATTTATTCTTTTATTTGTAGATATTTTTCATCTATTGTGTATTATATTTTTCCCGTGAAATATGTTGTGTGCCAACCCTTTTGAACCGGCCCAAAGGACTAACAAACTACTCGTTCGCATTTTTTATACCGTGTGCGTGCGTGCGTGCGTGCGTGCGTGCGTGTGTTTGTGTGTGTGAGAGAGAGAGAGAGAGACAAGATACAGTACTGAGTGGCACACCACTTCATCACATGTTTTCTGACATGCTTAGCAACATGAGTTGTGAATGGCGGATCACCGCTTCTTTCAACTACGTGGTGAGGCTGACGGCCACCTACGTGGACATAGAGCACGTGGCTGGGTGCACCAAGGACTACATTAGCATCTATGATGGTAAGTCTTCATATCCCCTAGGCTGATGTCGAAGGATACTGGATACCTATAGCAAAACCTGAATATTACGAAAATATCCAAGCTTCATACAAATAAACATATAAAACTTAGAGAGTTAACACTGAAGTGACTCCCCGCCCTAAACAAAAATATTGTTTATACTGTAAAAATAAATAGTAACCGAGTCAGTCTAAGTATGTAGTCTCGTATACTATTTTTGTGTTGATACATATAAATATCTCCACAAATTCATGTACTTTATGTATAAATTTAAATGTTTAGTAAAGCAAAGCACCAGAAGCAAGACCATTAAGAGATGTGTAGAGAATTTGTTTTCAAAGCATTATTATTTCGCTTTTGATTGTGCACCGTTGCTGTAGTTCTGTAAACACACCTTTTCTTAAACATGTTTTACTAACTATAGGCAATTCGTCATCCGCCGCCCTTCTGGGGGAGTACTGCAGTTACTGGTGTACACCATTAGAAAGCAGCGGTCTACAAATGTTTATTCGCTTTGTCACGGACACCAATGTCACAGACGAAGGGTTTCAACTGACGTACACCGCCGTCCGTCCACCAACGGTGCCACAGATTAGTAAGTTCCACAGCACCTGGAAATCCGATACTGTACACACTTCATTCACCGAGGACACGAGACTTACAAATACCTCACCACAAGTCACCCACAAATGTTTTCCCCGCTTTAAACTTCCTGAGGTAGACAGGTAAACCTATCTAAAACGACAGTGCCGTCGCTGCTAACATTACCTTGGTATTTCTTACATTTGGAAAACAAATTACTTTTATCTGCTCCATTGCTCACGTCTTTCGTTAATAGAATTCATTTAAATCGTATGTTCTAATTATTATTTTGCATAATTGAATGTAGATATTTGTTTGACATTTCTGTCTCTTGCCAACTTGTTTGATGTTGACTTTTGATTGAAATGTTATTTAATTCTGTAGCTTTACATTTTCAAATAACCATGATACAATGTAAGACAATCCCTTTACTTATTATTATTAGTAGTAGTAACAATTATAGTAGTAGTATCATTGTTAGTCTTGACAGCGCCCTCTGTTGAGATCCCAAGTTCGGCAGCCGTGTCCATCGCCACCCCCGACAGCAGCAGCAGCAGACAGGACCTGCAACTGGCCATCATCGGCGCCGTCGTTGGGGTCGTCTGCGTGTTCGGCTTGCTGATCACCGTCTGCTACGTGGTAACGGTGAAGAAGAACACCAGCGCCCGTGTCGGCGCCATGCCCTCGCGGGCAGGAGGTGGCCTGACGAGGGCGGGGAGGCGTGTGGCCGAGGATTTTGTGGAATACGACAACAGCCTTTTCATGCCTTTCCCCCCACACTACTCCTCAGCGCCTCCTCCGGCGTACTCCTCCGACCCTCCACCAACCGACTCGGTCGAGTCGACCCCTCCGGCTGCTTCAGATGCTCGAAGTGAGGTCAGTGCTGTAGCCAGTCCTGGAAACGAGGCTTCTGTTGAGGTTTCCGCATCACCGAGCACTGGAATAACATTGGAGCCCACACTACCTTGCCAGGTCGTCCAGTAGCGTCCAGTGAAACCGTTAGGTTTTCTTGACCTGCAGACCCGCCCGTTATTGTACAATATACATCAATTTATATGGACATTGTGTACGAATCCAATTTCGAAACATCATTCTACATAACACTGTCATTGTTTATTCATTCATTTGTGATGCTGCTGTTGTTGTTATTGTTGTTCGCTCGTTTATTGATGTACTCGCGAAAATGCTAGGAAAATAAATTTTAATAAACTGCAGCTGTTATTAACCAAGCGTGTCATGTCTGTTTTTCTTTAAGTTAAAGCTACAGAAATAGTTATTAAAAAGTAAACAAAGCAATTATAGGTTGGTTGGCTGGTTGGTTCTTTTATTTTTCCTTTTCTTACCCATCCAGCCATCATTCTTTCTTGTTTCATTATGAGATCTTCACCAGAGTACACATTTTTGAAAACTGAAACTAGTTTTGAAAGTCTGAGTGAATTTTCTTGTCTCTTTGTATATCTATATATCTAAGCCTACTTGAAATGTTATCATGCACAGACATAATTCAAAACTGAGGTCACAAATAGATGAACTTACGTTGTCAAGGTTCCAACCAATAAAAGATCACATGATAACTGACTTGTAGTCGTTCCTGTGTGATGCGGTGTTTGTAGGTTTGTCTCGAGAACCAAAGCATGGAAAAAGAAAATAAGATCTCGTCTGTCCACACTCCTACCCCAAACCTTCGCTCTTCATCAGACTCCTGCATTCTATCCTCCCTCCCACATAGACAGACTCATACGGACAGCGGACATCCTCCCATTGTGCTGCTACTGTTTACAGTTTCTTCATCCCTTCATACACTCATCCACTGCTTTGTGTTCTACTCTTGTACCTCATCTGTATGTTGTTCAGTGTGTCTACACCTACTTCACTGTCTACTGGCTGTTATCTTTCACTTATCAATACTGGTCTGCGCAGATAGTGTGATCTATCTTGGTCGTGATGTTGCGTGTTATAAGTTCTCATTTATCAATATTATTAAACAACTGTCAAAGGATAAATTGATCCAAGGGACGCAAGCCACATAAAAAAAGGTAGCGCGTGTTATCTCCCATTTCTGTGTGTTTTTGGTAATTCAGTTATCCGCAATCAAGTTGTTTTCTCAATAAATATATAAACAATTAAATCTACAAAAAAGAAGAAAATAATCTCTCACTGTTTTAAATTTTTTAATTTCCTGATTATTTGTTACATTTATCAAGATGCAATCCGAGAAAACTTTTAGTTTACAGGAAAGTGAAGCATGCGCCAGTTGACTTTTTCTGTTCATTAAAGTCTTCCTAATCTTTCCGTTTTTATTCTAACGCTTTTCTGTTGAAAGATGAAGCTACGTTTACACCAGATACAATGATGTCTTTAATTATAATAATTTATATTTTCCGTATCGTATTAGCAATGATGGAGTAAGCTTCTAAACCGAATGTGTTACTAACATATTCTCGAATTTGTATGTTTGAAAAACAAACGACCTTTATCAGCGCCACTTGTTTTTTCTCTAGTATCTTTGGTGTAAATCGAATGTTCTAATTATTATTTTGCACAATTTCGTGTATATTAATATATTACTCTTCTTTTGATCTTCCTGTCTATGTCAAGTTGTTTGATGTTGGCTTTTCAGTTGAAGTTGATTTAAATGTTATCTAAAGCTGTTAAAACATTTATTTTATTTTCTAAGATTTAGATAGGGTGTATTGCGAGTCTTTTTCCTCTCGATAACGATGGTGATGACACAGTTTTGTCAACCTCTTCTCCACCAGCTTCCGACGACGAGAGATGTCTTCTAAAGAATATCTCACTCTTCGTCCTTTACAGAAGAAACTTAGGTCAACCTTTGACCCCCGCGACTGTAGGAGACGATGCCGCGACTCAGTTTCCTCTCTCGATTACGGCATCCATAAAACTGGCCTGGGAGGTGCTTGAAATATGGAATGTATGTGAATGGACAGCTGACTACCCCAACCCCTCATTTTTTGGTTTGTTTGAAACTTTAAAGCACTTAAAAGTTACTTAACAGCCGTTTGAAAGCTGCGCATGCGTAATTACAAAAATATCAACCGTTGGTCGAAGTCAAGGGGCAACAAAACATTTATGAAATAAGCATCAAAGAAGACAGTATTTAAAAAAAAAAAAAAAACATGTCGCCTTACATCTGGAATTCTATCCCAGCTAAACGGCAAACATCAGAAACGCCTCCCTCACCACCCGTTAGATACAATGGGATCACGTGACATCATCATGAACATCGACGAACGAGTGGCTCCGCGACATCGACGCCGTCATCGATCGGCAGCTGCTGCGGCTGACGGAGGCTGGTGCTATTTTTAGCTCAGCAGCTCGATGCGGGGAGTCGCGGTACGTCAGCTTTGTGCTGCCAGCCTCGCGATGTCACGGTGGCTTGGCGCCGCTCCGCCCGTGCGCCACCGGCTCCTCTCCCTCCCTTCTGGAGTTCAAACCTGCGGCTTTTCGCACGACCTTGTCCAGCTCAGAGGTTTCTGACAAGTAGATGAGACTCGCGGTTGCTTGTGGGAGACGAGAACGTTTGAACTTTCGGCGGAAGTCACAGGACCAGCGGAACGGCTGCAGGAGACACTAGGAGCGCTGTCGTTGCCATGGGTGCAGGCTCTGTTCTGACGACTTCATTTCTGCTGCTCGGTGTCTCAGGTGAGAGTCGCGTGCGTTTCTGCGAGCAGTGAGTTCTGCGATGTTCAGTATTATGAGCATTGCATGTGCGGTCGATGTTTGGACCTCCCTCACAAGCGCACACACACACACGCACATGCACACACGTATGCACGTTCACACACACACACACACACACACGCACATGCACGCAAGCAAAAAAGCACGGTGGAGCAATGTTTGGCTGGAGAAATAAAAGACCTTTGTTGATATTGTGGTTATAATATTGGATGAAGAAAGACAATCGAGGCGCTCTATGCTTTTTTGAATTTTATGGTCCTTCAGTGTCATTTCAGGAATTAGGTAAGGGTAAAGGTTGTCTTTTAACCTTACACAGGTCATTGGGGTGTGGCTTCTTAGAGACCTCTCTTTTCTCAGGGTCAGCTTTAAGGGCGGTCCTATTTCTCTCGCTGCCAAAATAAACATGCACCACATCTCCTCTCCCTAGCTACATTCCCTTCCAAAACCCTCTATGGAACCAGGTACCCATTTCCGATAACTGGGTCGACAATGGGAAGCTTTTCTGCGCTACAAGGGTTCGCCTCTCGGTTGGAGCGCCAGCCTTCTAATCACTCGAATATGTGCTTCCCCAGTTTTGGAGACTGCTACGGTGAGAAACTTTGGAGTAACTATATCCCCTACACATCTTCCAAGTGGACAAAAACCAGAAAGTACCTAGTGGATTTTGTTTCGTTTTAATTTTGTATTTTATGTTGTTAACAACAGCCACAGTAGAAAATCACAAAAGTGAAAGTGGTTTCGAATTTTCTTCTTTTTTCCAGGAGTGCACATGCGATGTCCAGATCGTCAGAGGCCAAGAATGCTCATAGCACATCCCTACATCAGCGCTCCCATTGGTTCTCACACCTACCCGTACCACACGTACCCAAAGTAAGTACAAGTACAGTAAAAATGACTAAAGCTCAAGCACTAAAATAAACTGACACACGTGACTGTAATAATTATATCCTGTGACTGTCACAGTCAATCCAACACTGGCCACGACACGCTAAAATGACTTTTCCTTATAAACTCTAGATAGTGGGTATCAATCTCGAGATCCGAGCTTCTTTGGGAAAAAAGTATACAGTATATATAATTATACCAACTTAAAACCTTTCCACATATTCACACGAACTGAAACCGTATCTAGAATGATTTGTACTAAATAAACATTTAGTTTCAAGGCAGTTACTCAACCGTTCATGATTTATCGTTCAAAAAAATTGTTTGATAGTGACAAATTATAGGTTAAGATTTATATCATTGGAGATTGCGACAGCCATGCATGAACTGAAAGATGTGGGCCGCCAATGGAAATGGCAAAGCTGTGAGATTTTGAACTTATTTTGTTCTAAATGAAATTTTCTAACAAGGCACTGCTGATAGTAAAGCCATAAAACCAAACTGTTGTTACTCTGGGGCCTCACTTAAAATAAAATCGCCGAAGCACGGGCATTTCCTTACATTCATGTTTCTACGACGAAAACTACTTTCCCAATGTGTGTGAGTATATAAAGGGACACAACTGTGTATCTGGAAAGTGTATTCTCGTACCTCGTCTACTTTCATTATGAGACGAGACGGGATTATACCTAAGTGTTGTTTGAGTATTAAGTGATAACTCCACCCACCCCACATACACCTTGTAATTATCTTTCACATTGGCACAATTTTACAATGCGTTCCAGCAACTCTTCCTGTGAGTGGCTCATCAGTGCAGACACAGGTTACGTGGTGCGCCTGACCCTGCTGCTCGTTGACCTGCAAGAAAGTGACACGAGTGACTGCCCCTTCAACCGCCTGACTATTTATGATGGTACTTCAACTTCTTTGTCCTCTTCTCATCCTCCTTTTTCTTTTTCCATATATCCTTCCTTTCCTGGCATGTTTCTTCTCTCCTTCTTACTCTCCACCCTTCTCTTTCTATACCTCTTTCTCGTTATTGTTCTCTAAACAGTTATCATCATCATCTCCAATTTGTAAGGGTTGTTATGGAAGTGAAACTTATATACCCAGTAGTCAGAGACTAACGCAGTATTCGTGGTGTATTCATCTACCCCCAGGTAACAGCAGGAACTCCCGCCAGCTCGGGGCCTTCTGCTCGCAGCGGCTGTCCAACGGCCGGTCAGTGGACAGCAGCCTCCGCTGGTTGTATGTGGAGCTGAAGGCTGATGATGCTGACAGCAAAGGCAGGTTCCTCTTCACCTACGAGGCGGTGCAGCCTCAACTGTCCACCACCCTGGGTGAGAAGCATGCAGCGCGCGCACACACACACACGTGCATGTATGCATGCACAGACCTGCACACGTTCACACACACACACAGACTCGCTCACCCCATCCTTACATTACTAAATCATACCTGTAATATCGCTTTTTCCTCAAGTTAAAATTGTGACAACCAGCGAAAATTTTGCAACACTTTCCTTTATATTTAATTGTGATGGCTTTGTCACCTGTCACATATTCATAAGGTTGTACACGTGCAACAGGTTTCGAAGCTCACGCGTGCCAGCCGTCTGATGTGGACATTCATGCAGTTCCGGGTGTTAGTTACATCATCATGTCTTTGAACAATCGTCAAGGCCATCAACCGTAAGTCAACAGCGATAACTGGTGTGATGACGAAATGTCTTACATTAGAGGTATGTGTGTGTGGAGGGGTAGGCGAGGTGTGTGTGTGGAGGGGTAGGCGAGTAGTTATGGGAACCAGTCTTTACATAAAGTGTCTTTATGATTAACAAACTTGCATTCTACTGTGTCTGCCATCAAGGGTGTCTCGCTGCGAATGGCGGATTCAGACCGATCTGGGGTACATCATCAGCCTGCGAGCGGAACTGGTGGAAGGAAAGTCATACTTCGAGCAAGTTTGTGACAGCCTGCAGGTGTTTGATGGTAAAGATCAATCGTGTGTTGAAACAGCATTGCCCAATCACAAAACCGCCAGCGCCTGCGTGCGTGCGTGCGTGAGTGCGTGATTATCTCGGGATTTGTACGAGAATCAGAAGCTGAACCTGCTCTCACTTTGCATCGTTTGCTGATTTTTGTGTAGTGAGTAGACCAGGTGCGGGGTGGGTGGGAGCAAAGTTAGTCGTTTATAAACCACGAAGTTTTATCACAAACAAATTTCGTACAAAATGTCCTTAACTGTCACAAGTTTTGATTCAGTATGTTGAATGTCCACATTGTGTCAACAGGTTTGACGGAGTATGCTGACCCCATCCATGCTGACTGCTTTGCCTGGAGTTTTCCCATGTATAGCTCTGGTCAGTTCATGTACGTCAGGCTGACCCAACGGCTGACCAGCATGGCGGAAATCAGACTATGGATTGAAGCTGTTTTCGCTTCTATGGCAACCGTTAAGAGGAGCAGTAAGTTGAAAATAAGTGAAATGTGAGCGAGTGAGTGAGTGAGTGAGCAAAAAGGTATTACACCAGGAAGTATGCTTTTCATTACCGGTGCACATGTACTCTGTTTCTTAGCAGTGCGTATGTACTCTGTTCCGTACAGTGTACAGGTTCTCTGCTCAGCATCACTTCTGTCCTCTGTGTGTTTTCCAGCAGACGAATATGATGGCGAGGGAAGTGATGGGTACAAAGACGAGAAAAACAGGACCCGGATGCTGGGGATTGTCTACGGGTGTAGTTCACTGGGCTTTGCTGTCGTCGTCGCCATTACAGTTGTCGTCATCGCTCGACACATCAAGAAGTCTCGAGCATCTGCCACCAGTGACAGGGCGACAACCATCGCCATGACAACCATCACTTCATGTCGCCTGTCCAGCAGCACTGCAGCGCCACCTTCGGTCCACGCCGGAAGCTGTTGTCTCCCGCAGCATCGCAACAGCTACTTTGCGCGACAGAGCACCGCCGTCATTCTCTTCCCGCCCTCGGCGATGATGTCGCTATCACGTGGATGCCAGGGCAACGACCCTGGGACCCGACCCACAAATTTGAGCGACCTTCCTCCTCCCTATGCCAGTGTTGCCGTCAAGCCCGCGACCCCCGTACAACCATCAGTGCTGTACCTATCCACCCCAGGCGAACCCCCACCCGCTTACACCTGTGCCATGCTCACCTCCCACCCACCCGCATCATCGCCACCAAAATCACCTTCTCAGACCTCGTGGCCATCGAGGCTCTAAAATATTTGACTTTGTCCCCTTGGTTTTCTTTGTGTCCCATCTTCAGGTTTCAACAAACTCTACCGACCTTGCAATCAAAGAACAAGAGGTTGAGGTAGTGGGGAGGAAGGAAGGAAGAGTGCAGCAAAGCTGAAAGAAGACAATCACGTCTTTTGCCTCAAGTCGTCTTTCGTATGCACACCACACCACACCCGAAGACATACATCACCCAGATGGGGTCTGACATACACATTGATTCAAGTCTTGTGATCATCGACCAGCTACCGGTTAAAAATCGTTCTTTACACCTGATCTCGATTCCTTGCTTAAGGCATGCGCTTCAAACCTGTGATATAAAAATACCTTTTGATGCGCTGACTAAAAGCCAGCACCTGCCAGGTGTCTTCAGACATTTTTTTCCCTCGAAGCCCTGCTAAGGGCAGTTCAGCGACTGACGAGAACATGGCTGCCTGCCGTACAACCTGGCAACAGCTGTAATTAAATAATTAAAAAAATTCACAGGTTCTATTTTTTTCCAACCTGTGCTTTATGTAAAGCTCTATTTTATGATCGTCAATTTTCTATCGTTTCCACGCGGTCTTTCGTGAGTGAGTGAGTGTTCGCATGTCCTCTGGATGACTGGCTGTCTGCGCGTGCACCCTGGGTGGCTCGATTGTAGCAATTTGTTTTTACGATCTTGTTGAAAACGCTTGCGCATTAACATTTTTTAAATTATTATTGGTAGAGGTTTTGAGAAACGAAAACTGATTTAATGTGGATTTGAAAATTTCTACACTTTGGAAATGTTTGCTTCTGAAAGTCTGAACTTCTTCAAGAGGGTTTAATAATTTAATTTGGGTTTTGAATTCTTCAGCTAGGCAGCCTCTGTAGAGTACGCGGCAGCCCTCACAAAGTTAGTTCTCCTGTATGAAATCTTGAACTGAACTAAAAACTCGCCTTCGTAATTGAAATTCTTGTGTTAATCTTTGTTGTTACAAATGTTCTTTGTTGCCAAAATTGCTCTTGCTTCTGTGATTTTTGCCGATATTGCCATTGCTGCTGCTGTAGTGGTAATAGAAATAGTTGTTGCTTCTGTCGTTGATGATGATGATGATGATGATGATGATGATGATGATGATGATGATGATGATGATGATGATGATGATGATAATGAGGAGGAGGAGGAGGAGGAGGATGTCAAGCCAGCCTGAAGTGAAAACTGTCTTCTCTGTATGTTATACACAGATTTAAAGCAAACCAGGGATTTTTTTAAATACAAATGACAAGAAGTTCTCGCTTATCCTCCTTTTGTTGAAAGTCGTTTCTTTATAAGGTTGACAAAGAAAAGGTCGATACAGGGCCGGGGTCACTGTGTTTCACGTTTGCACGCTCTGATCCCTCTACCTGCGTGGGCTTGCTCCAGTTTCTTGCCACATGATTTGTGTCTTTGTGGATGTTTGTGTGACCAGAAATATGCCATAGGAGCTTTATTCATGCTTACCTGTATGTCAGGTAGCCTGTAGGAAACTGTTTTAAAGATCCCATCAAGTGTTAAGTGGGGAATTTGAACATTGTATGCAGATTCCCAGGATATCAGCATTTTTTCTAATTTCTCTCTTCTTTCTCTTTTACTTTCTCTTTCTCTCTCATTCTGTCTCTCACACAAACTCTGTGTGTCAGCTCTCCACGCTGTCTAGTATGTTTGACTAATGGTGTTTACTGAATACTCCAACTATGATTTTGGTCACCGCCAACATCGACCGATGACTAGTGATGTCTCACAGGCTGGAGAACAAAGAGCAAATTATCACCTTTTCCCTACCTGCCCAGCATATCAGAAATGAGAACATGATTTATCCGGGAGGGTAAAGGCGAGGGAAAGACTGGGTTGCCCCCCGCCGTGAACAACTTTCGTTCACTGCTCCCTGTGGCATTTAGAGTCGGTGAACCACTTATATTCACACTTCCCACTATGGCCACTTATAAATGGGAATCTTCACCTTTGACTTACAATTATCGACAGCGCTCGGTGAAAATATGGTCAAGAAAAACTGGAGGTAATACACGTGTCTACCCGACTGGTTTCATAGGTGCAAATTTTTGTTAAAAGTAATTATCCAGTCTTGCGCATGCTTTGTTTGTGGGAATACTTTTTAGATGCTTGCCTCGTCCAACAAAGATCTGTGGTTATTTCGTTTGTTTGTTTGTTGTTTGTTTGTGTTTGTGTTTGTGTTTTTGTTTGTTTGTTTGTTTGTTTGTTTGTTTGTTTGTTTGTTTGCTGGCATACCACAATAGTGACGGAGCCTAATTCAGGGAAGACCGTTAAGAATGCCAGAAGGAAGGCCCCATAAATTTCTGTTCATTCTTGTGTTTTTAGAGATCTTTGCCCATTGTTAGCCGTTTACAAATCCGTGATTTTCCTTGTTTTATTATCTCTCCAGAGTTTTACGCTAACTGATTATTGTCCATGAGTTTGTCTTTCTGGTTCCTTTTTACATTTTCATATGCATATTTGACCCCTTCTTCAAAACATGTTAATGACGGGAAGGAGCTGAATACATGCCTTTAATTAAAATCATTTGAGCCCTCCAGACATAAATGGCTGAGCTATTAAGAGTGGAAATAATGCAGGCATTCTTCATTCTATTAAACAGACAGACGAACAGGATGGTGCCAGTATTCATCTGGCCACACATAGGTGTGTTCGTCAGTTGAAACATTCACTGCGGGAACACAGTCTGGTCGATAGACACCTGAGAATGCATGATAGTGTCCTGAAGTGTGGGTTACAACCGCTTTTCTCCCGATGATCAGTTTGCAGACGTGGCACCATTGTCTTGGAGCGGTGGTAGGTCAGGGTTCACGGCGAGGCACGACGGGCGAGCGAGCGAGACTGCGACGAAGTGTGCGCGTGTCGTCGGCAGAAATCGTTACCCACCCTGGAAACGCTCGGCGAAAGTCACATGAGTAAATCGAAAACAGGGCGTGGACCCATTCGCTCACGTTTACACCTGACGAAGGTGGCGCCCCATTGCTCGCGACGACTGGTGCCATGCCAAGCGCCCCGGAGGTTGTTGAGGAGCAGGACGCAGTGAGGTCTGGGGGCAAATGACAGGGTGCAGGACCACCAAGAAGCACTGAGCATCTGCCTTGGGTGGACGAAGGGAAACTTTGCAGCTGTCGACATCTACATGCGGGAGGGACGTGCGGGGCAAGCCGTCGATGAAACATGACGACGACAGGTACAACCGGGTATCTACTCCAGGCCTCCACCCTTTGGCTCGTTTTTGCTGCAGGTGAGAAACATGCACAGGTGTAGGACTCCCTCACATATGTACTTCTCTAATAATCTGTGTGTCTGTTGCTATTTCTCTTTCTCTCTGCGTTTTTGTTTGTTTGTTTGTTGTTGTTGTTTTTTGTTTTGTTTGGGTTTTTTTTTTTTTTGGTTGTTTTGTCTTTTTGCCGGTACAAAAACTTCATCAAGACCACAAAAAATAAAAATCACATCACTTCAAAATATGAGACGGTTTCAAAGCATCTCATAAATTTCTTACAGGTTACCCAAGGTATGTTTTTAATACATTGATCGATTCAACGCTTTAGAATTAGTCTAAATACCCCCACTACAAACAAACAAATAAACAAAAATGGGAAGAAACAATATTTACCTTTACGCGCCAATGACGTCACCACGAAGAACCCGTATGTTTGAATATGTTTTAAACATGGCATGTTGGTTTGTCATGTTGTCAAGGTTTTCTATTCTCAGTCAAGTTGTATTTTCGAGTTCATTTGGAACAACGTGGCTTAAATCCATCTTTCCCTTCTCTGGGAGTACAACCTCGTTTAGTTTTAAATTATTAGGAGTTCAACAAAAACTTTTTCATCACTTTGAGTACAGTGGATCAAAATAACTCACCAAAAAGATGTTTCACAGTAAAGTATAGCTGACAGTACAGTTCACTAAGCAAAATATAATAGGTAAAGAGCTAACTGCACAAAATATGTGGAAAGTTGATTAGAGTTCACAGTTTTGATTGTTATCTGACAATATTGTGTGTTACTGCAGGTAACCAGCTAAACTAGTATTACACAGCTACATGTCCGTGGTTTAATCTGTAGTCTATATTTCTAATAATAAAAATAAATCATTTCTAAGGCTTACTATCATTTTCAAACAACATTCCTTGTCAGTGGGCATGCTTTTCATGTCCCGTCTACCCGCTTCCCTTACAGGCGCACGAAAGCATATACATACTTATGAATTCACACACACACTCACACACATGAATCTTAAAATGCACGCACGTGTGAGCACACATAGACACACATACTCTCTCTCTCTCTCTCACACACACACATGAACCTTTATATGCACACACGCGCGCTCGCACGAGCACACACACATGCACACACTTTCTCTTTAATACTCTCACACACACATACACACACACTCATGAACTTTAAAATAGACACAAGCGCGCACGAGCGAGCACTCTCACATACACACACGCTGTCTCTCTCCTATAAGCACAGATGCACGCACACACGAACGCAGAGCAAGCATACATACACGACTAAAGTAAGAAACGTAAGCACCTAGTTTCGGTTTGTCTTTTATAAATAGGAAATAGTGAAGCCAGGTCCAAACAAGCTCCAACCACATCCACAGGTAGACCCTCTCAGCCTACTAGTCAGAACACCTTAGGTAAGTCTATTTCTTCCTCCTCTCCCCTTCTCCCCTCTTCTGGTTTGTCTGCTTTGTATTCCTCGTCAGGTGGGGAAGCTGATAGTATAGTAGTTATCTCAAAGGCATCCGAAACTGGTGAGTGAGCTGGGGGCAGAAACATCTCACTCCTCATGAGTCAGGACCATAAGACCACAGAACCTTTATCTTTATACCATGTTTCACAACATCCAGCAGATCCTACCCACACATCAGCAGACTAGACATTGTTGTACAATTCTGCAGCAAAAGGAAATATAATGAACAATCCCTCCAATTTTGCTATTTTTATGGTGAATTGGTAGAAGCCACATCCTGCAAATTGTTATGCACTGTGCTGTGTGTTGTGTCCAGAGTATGTGGCTACAATGTGATTAGTGGTTACAATGGGCTGCCATAACCAGGAAACTGTAGAATTGAGAACTTTGCTCTTGAGTTGAGGCTTTGACTCATTTGACGACCAAAACCGTCTCACGTTTGACATGCAGAACCAATTGCACTCACGAGAATTTGCTTCGATCTGTGTTTTTTCCGCACTTTAAATGTTCTACGATGCTCCACACATTTCTGAAGATCCATGTCACATAAAAATCAACATTGGATCTCATGTCCTCACGTAGCAAGGTACCCGCACAAAGCTCAAACTTGACTATCGATAGCACCCCGATGACGTCATGGAGTCAGCACCCAGAGCCGTTATGGCTGCAGGTAACGTTCGTTACGACATTCCGGTAGGTGGCGCCGCGCTACAACAGGCAGGTGTGTCAGACACCTGGGCGTCACCGTTCATCTGACAGCAAGATGGTGGACCGTTATGACATAAGGCACGCTGTTGGCATTTAGCTTGCAAAGGTTCCTGCCGAGTCGACGAGCTGGGTGGATGGGGTGGGGGCTGAGCGGAAGTGTTGGGTGGGGGGGAGGCGGATGAGAAATCGGTGGCAAGAGCGGCAGGTGGGAGACATTTCTACCCGTCTCGTGCTTCGATCGAATGAAGAAACAGTGTGCCAGAGAGAAGAGAATGCTTTAAAGGCAAGAAAAAAGTGGAAGTGGAGTCAAAGTCTTATCCTCTCTTCTCTTTTCTCGTTTTCTTTTTCTCTTCCTTTTCTTCTTCTCTTCCTCCTCAGTTCTCTTCCTTCTATCTCTTCTCCTTTCCTCCTCCATCTTTTCTTCATTCTGTTTCCTTCTTTCTGCTGCTACTTTTTTGTTCTTCTGCTTCCTTCTCTTTACTCTTTCGACTCCGTTTCTTCCTCAGTTTTGTTTTTCTTATTTTACTCTTTTTTCGTATTTTTCTTCCTCCTTTTTTCATCTTTTATTTTTTATCGATTTTTCTCGCTTTCTCTTTCCACTCACTCTTGTCTCATTTTTTCCTTCCTATTTTCCCTTACCTATTTTATTTTTGTATCCTCTCGTTTTAGTGTCTTAGTCATACTCCTCTATACTCCTCCCTTCTTCTCATGCTCTCTAGGCTTCTAACCACAGGGAGGAAGCCATCGAGGTCTCAGTTCACCCCAAATCGGTTGTACATGGCAGCGTACTTGTCTTACATGTTCTACTACATTACTTTATAATTTATACTTGAAATATACTTTATATTTTATTTATTTTTACGCTTTTATAACGCCACTTACAGTGAAACTAATGAAAAATCTGTTCTTGTATATACACAGATGCGGACAGAAAGATGGAGATACACTAGCATCTTTATTATCATGTATTCATTCACAATACAACTGCAGTATAAAACACACACCCACAGAGAGGAGGGGGACAGACAAGCTAACGATAAAGAGCAAACTGGTTTTTATAAAATTATTTTTAAGAAAAAAATTGAAGGTGTACGTCTCATGAGCGAAAAAATAATGTCCTTTCTTTTGTCCTTTGCAGGCAACTACTTTAACAACAAACACAGCAACAGAATATCAATACAAAATTATGTCTACAGATTATAGACTATCAAACTCCTGTCTATAGAGCATCTTCGTGTAACTAATTTTTACTTTTTTTTTTTTTGTTTTTGAACGCAAACAACAGTTGACAGCCAGTGTAATGGGAAAACACTGGAGATGGCGGCCACCATGGACTTCCAGGCACTGCAGTCGCCAAACCACCCGCGGAACTACCCAAAGCAAGCAGCTTTCTAGTTTTAAAGCCTTTTGGAATATGTTGGTGGGATTAAGAAAAAATGTGGTCGCTGTATTCGGTTCTATAGGCTGTGGATGTGTAAATATCTGAGCTATGTAAATCTGTTTGTTTGTTTATGTTTTTGCCTCTGGATCCATGGGTATGAATAACGAATATAGGATTTTTTTTGTAACGAGAACAAAAGAAACCTAGTTATAATTACATTTACTTTTGCCAGATAGAGAATGATAAAATGGCCATGTATTAGAAGGGAATGGCGGGGAGGATGAAAGCCCATATTGTAGTCAAGATGGCGTCTGTATGTCTGTCTTCATCTAGCAATGCGCGCTGCTCCTGGCTTCTGGTTGCCCCTAGCGACGAGTATAGGATCAAGCTGCATACCTATGTTCTCGACTTGGAATGGTTCCCCAGCTGCGCCTACGACAACATCTCCATCTACGACGGTATGTAAAAGACCTCCGTCTTTTCCCTAGACATCTGCGGTGTGAAATCTTATTCTCATTGTTTTAGTTATTTGCTTTTGTGTCTTGACTCTTGTCGCATACATTATTTCCCCCATTCATTTTGTCCTTCTGTCTGAGGTGGAGCTAGCAAGAACCCTGAGCGTTCAAAAATATGGCAATATCAAAGAATAATGAAAAGAGAATAAAATGAATTTACAAATTAGTACAGCATCAATACCCACTGTCTGATGAACAACTGTTATTGTTTCTTGTTGGTGCTTCATCATAATTTTTGTCTGAACTTTTCAGGATACAACGAGAGCAGTCAGCTTCTTGTGACCTTCTGTGCCAACTTCCACATCATCGCCAGCACCCAGCGCTACATGTATGTCGTGTTTGTGTCGGATAAATCCAGTACAGGTGCTGGCTTCGACTTGAGATATAATGCCCAGCTCATCAATCCACCATCCACCCTAGTCTTGCCTACAACCACCACTGAGGGTATTTATTTTTAATTTTTAATTTATTTATACACTCACTGTGACTTCGCTCTCAGCCCTACTCTCAAAGCTATCTTGGCTTTTTTCAGCTTCGCTCGAGGAAGACCAGAGTAATTTTTAAAAATTGTTATTGGTAAGCACAGACGAAGTATTCATAAGGTTGTCTTCGGTACTCCTAGGAATATTTTGAAACCCAGTTGAGTGTGTAAATATTATAAAATCCGGTACTTCTTATCCCAGAAATATTTTTTTATGTTTCCATTTTTGTCATTTCTTATGAGAGTGTTGTATATGTGCATGCAAATTTAGTTTTAATAGACACCCGTGTCGTCTTTCTTTGCCTGTAATGAATACTTCTCATGGCAGATACAACAGCAGCAAACAAGGGCGACTCAGGCCGAGTAAACACCTGGATCTTGATAGGAAGCATCGTCGGCGGCATCTGCGTTATAGTCATCATTGGCATTGTGTGCGGTCGATGCATGTCCTCCAGGCGCACCAGGCACCACAGGCGCCCTCCTCCCTACCGAGCAGCAGCCTTCTATCACAGCCATTCACCCCTGGAGGCGCGTCCATCTTCGGGAGAGGATGGTCTTCCTGCCATGCCCGCCTCTGTGCACATGGTCCAGAACAACAATGCTGTCTTCATGGTGTCAGGAACGACCCCTGGTCAGACTCTAACCCCTTCACACTTTGCATCGATGACGAGTGGCGTAGCCAACATGGCTTTCTCCGGAAGCACAGAATATATGGCAATGAACCCAACACAAGGATACCTGGGTCCACCGATTGGAGTTCCTCCCCCATCTTACACAGAGACGATGCTCATGACCCACCCTCCAGTTATTCCCCCATCTCCTAGTCGATCTTACGCCGGTATGCATCCGAATGTTTCTCCCACTCCTTCTCTCGGGTTGTCGGTCCCTGGATCATTGGGAGTCCCGTCTGGCAGACCTTTGAACTCCAGTTCAGCATTTACTGTCTTGCCTAACATGTCGACTCCGAACATAATTATCCACACTAACGGGGCTCATATGCATCCTCATATGGACGCAAACCTGAACGGTCACGTGGCATGCCTTCATCCAGGACAACTCTTGCCACCTCCTCTCAGCGAGGACTACACCACACACAACAGTAGCAGCACTTGTCTTCATCCTCCCATTCCTCAAAGCGTCGTAACTGCCAACCCATATACTTTTCCTCCTTCCGAAAATCCTCTGATCACGCGCTACTTTCCTTCCGCTGCATCGACGTCGATGGGGTCCGTGCCCTATAACTACGCCCCTCAAGGCGGAGCGATTTCTGGTCTTTTCCCACCAGTTGTTTGTCAAGAGCTCCAGACCACACCAGCTGAAAACCAACTTTCCCAGCCCTTGGTGTCTTCTTCTGGCGACTTAGAGACTAATCCGGAGTCTTACAGCACTGTGGAAGAGATCCATCAAAATCTTGATTCGACGATGCAAGTAGCTATGGAAACAGAAAGGCCGTTGACGATGAGTTGCGCTTTTTCTGTGCAAGATAATGAACAGGCCAGTGAGCATCGGCCCTTTGCAGACCAAAGGGCCCCGGAGGAAGCATGTAACCTCAGTAACGTACAGACTGTCCTGGGCTCTATCAGCAGTGAAAGCCAGTGCTCTGCCCCTCCCATACTTCCGGTGGATCCCAGTCTCTGTCTTCAGTCCCTCAGGGCACCAGATGACAGTTTCCTTGGTCCGCAGGTAGAAGGTCACGCACCGGTGTTCGTGGTTGATGGTTATCGGCCTGGCGACTACGATCCGGGTCTTGATGTTCGCCTCCCTCACGATGTCGACGACATGGGCGCGTCCCAGTCTCACCACAGCATCGAAGCTGAGATGCAAGGATACGGCGAGGCCTACCAGAGCTCCACCTTCTGGCAGAACGCACGTGCTGCGGGCGCCAGCGGGGGATCGAGACCTGCACCGACATCGCACTTCCGTGCTAACCCTGAAACAGGGTCATCTAATCCTTCTCCTACAACTCTAGCAGCCCTGGAGGAGGATGGGGAACAGGGCCCGGATGAGGACGAGCTGGACTTTCCAGATCCACCCGAGTTCGTGCTCCGGCCTTGCCTTCTGGAGCCCGAGACCGGGATTCCTTGCGTCAGACCCGTTCAGCCACTGCCGACCTCCATCGGCGTCCTGTACGCTCTTTCCACGGCGCCATCGGGGACACCAAGCATCTATCATCATCATCAGTCACCTGCCTACCTGGAAAACTACCAGGAAAACCCAACAGTTCCATTTGCCGATGGTGACGACGATGAAGGCCACACGTTGGCTGCTCCACTAGTCGGCACGAATGTGGATGATGACCTCGGCGTATCAGTAGCCAGGGAAGACGAAGAATTGACCCAAACGACAGAAGACCACAGAGAGCCAGTAAACAATGAAGTGGACAGCGACCTTTCACCTCCATCACCGTCTGGTCCTACAGAGTCGCCACAAGAAGACTGTTTGGAGCCTGTTGATTAGGCGAAACAGCGAACTGGACACTCCGCCGGAAAGTACACATACTTCCCAGTTGCTTTTAACTGTCAATATTGTTCAGTATCGTGATTATATTGGGTTCGAGTTTACTGCCATCGTAGATTTAAAGGTTTTTGTTTGTTTGGATACTGCCGATATTGGAATTCCTATATTCTTGATAAAAAAAAAGTAAATAAATAAATCACGCATAAGAAGGTAGATAACGCTGGGTTGAGACAGATTCATATTTTCATGTTGCTATTAGAGATTTTAGCTTTTTTTCCATCGTGCCAATCTCGAGATTAAGCACGCACACACCCACGCACACACCAAAACAGACACACACACACACATTCACCCCAATGTATTTGTTTGTGATTTATGGTTGCTAAATGAGTCACATGACTCCGTATTTAATCAACATCAACGCTAAGTGTCACGATAAATGTTTCGATGTTACATCACAAAACGATTTCTACGTTACACTGTCCAGAACTCCAAGGGACGACATTGTCGACATTTTGAACGGCTCTGATGGTTGTAATAATCCAATAGTTTTCAAATACAACGATGTTATGTATTTTAAAATGCACAACAGGTTTCTTTATAGGGTTGCTGTTGCTTATTACTGTTTATATTTACTTTAGGCTTTATCTGGAAACAAAAACCGCAACAAATATTCTTTATTGTTTTAGTTACCTTGTAAATGCTTTATTGATGTTAATGTTGCTTCAAGCGCCGACTGTGAACTGTGAGTGTTTTCTCACAATCGTCTATATTTACCTGTCAACAGCACCTTTATTGTCATCATTTCTAACAATCGTTGCTTTAATGGACATTAAGGTTTCATATTTTTGGTAAGAGTTTTTCGCTTGTATTTTATCTCGTGAACTTCCTGTGATCTTTACCAATGTTGATCGGAACATTTTGAAAACAAGTGGAATCTTCTCAATTTAGGAACAATTTTTGAAATTGTGTTGGCAAACCTACTGCAAGGTATGACATACTACATACAGCCTCACTGCAAAAAGAAAAGGGTTATAGTCTCACTGCCATGTGCAGAACAAAGTTCAAACAAGAAACGAAGAATTATAGAGCTCGTTGAAAGAATAAGTATAGTAGGGTTGCTTCAAGGAACAAAGTATTATAATGGTACTTCAAGGAACTAACTGTGAACGAGAAGATCTGATAAATGAATACGATGGATTGTGATACTGGTGTTTTCAAATAGGAATTGCTGATTGTCACTTCTAACCAGAACTCCATCTTCTACGATGATCGCAGTTCTGGCACATCGTCCAGGTCGACGGAAGACGCCGTGTTACAGATGCAGTGGATGTGCTGTTCATTGAAGTAGGAGTTCTTTTCCCCAAAATTTCTGGTGTCTTTATCATTTCGAGAACAGCCTTCAGCGAATTCTGTCGACAGCTGAAATGTTTCTACTTTCGAAAGCCACCACTTGATGTTGACTTGGGACATTGCAAAGTTCCCAGAGTCTTGGGAACAAAGGTCATGCTACCTCCAGAAACTGTCTATTCAATAGACTGGACCGAGTAGTCTAGGCTTTTGGAACTTATCTGGCGGTCTTTGTGAAGAACAGTCTGAAAAAAGGGGCAACCGTGAAATAGTCGTTGAATACCAGCTGAGCAAGTGATAGGTGGAAGGGTAAAATCACCGTGTGATGACAAGTGGAGGAAATTGATAAAAGTGAAAAAAGGCTTCCTGCATGTGCGAAACGTTTTTGTGCTTTACTTTCTTTCTATTTGTTTCTTTCTATCATTTTCTTTTTTCTTTCTTCCAATTTTTCTTTAAATTTCTTGTTTTTCTTTCTATTTTCCTTCTTCCTTTTCTTCCACTTTTCTTCCACTTTTCTTTCTTTCTACGGCTCATATTATCCTTACACATGCACATTCCAGATTTCATGGCCAATGGAATAAATTTTAAGTCCTTTCCCGATAAGTTTGTCTTATCCAGCCCCATTTCACCTTGTTTTCGCTGTAGTGTCATTTCATTTTTAAAAATGTATTCTTATATTTAATATTCTTATACATAATATTGACAACCGTTGATGTGATACAGCCACTTAGTATTTATTTATTTCCTGAAAACATTCTTGTGTCAGAATGTAGACGAAAGTGCCTATTGATTTTACCTGTCGGATTTTTCACCTAATCAACGTGCCTGTGGAAGTTTACATTATTGATGACACTGATGACCCGCTCCTTATATCAAAGTCTGACTCACGTGCAGACAAGTCGGGGGGCTTCCACACCTGTTCGATTCTTGGGTGTGTCCCGCACGCTTGATTTTGTGAAATTTGTGCCTGACTTCATGCTTTAAGCTTTAAAATTACAATACTTATGAAATACCTTCCCTCGTTGTCATGTTTTTGCGGGTTCGGGGAATAGAGTCACGTGCTGGAGCAGAATATATTTCTGACCATTGTCAAATTAGGATCTTAACCCAGTTCTTATATATGTATATGACTCAAAAATTAGATACAAACAACACAAGTGATTGTTCCTGTATTTTATTGCAGTCTTTGAAGCTGGCGCTGCAACAATATTATTGCCAGACTCGTAAAAGATAAAAAAATGAAATATTGGCAAAATTGTGATCAATCCCCTTTTGGATTTGCTGCGTCCTGCGTACATATCCGACATGTTCTCTTCAGGCCTTTTGTTGTACATACGTGTATATATTCACTATATCCACTCTTGTCCCTATTTTGTCTATTGTCACGTGATACTAAGACCGGTTGTAAGAAACGCGCATTAATTAACTTTGGTGATATTTCAACGCACAAAATGGCGTTTTGCCCCCAGCGCATTTCTTTATGGGGTGCGTCCGCTTGTTGACTTGTTCTTAAGACGTATACGCACGTTAAACATATATTTAAGAGTTTACTTATCTATACTTCATACATGTTTGCTACAAATTTCTAATGTTTGTGTGATGCATGTTTTTACCTCTTGCCAAACATCGTTTCGTCTTGTGCTGCATCTACAAGGAACAAACACTGTGTAACTCTGATGTTTGTAGCAATAAACAAAAATTCACCCATCACTTATGGTTCTTGTTATTTTTAAATGATTATCCCTTTTGGATTATTTACATGTTTGTGGTTGTGATGGATTATCTTTATTAGGTCCATAGATGTTATCTAATAAAAGGTAGCCTCTCATAAATTCTATTACCACCATAATATAATTTCCATTTCCATCTTTACAAACGTTTTTAACTTCAAATTCAAAAATATTTTTAAATAGAATCCCAACACCTGGAAATATTGTAGGAGGCAAAGTGATATGTGTAACCATGATATGCCTCTCTTGCTTGGCATCATAGTGTGTATCTTGTAAAAAAAAAATTGAATAGAATTTTGTTTTGTTTGTTCGTTTGTTTGTTTTGCCTAATTTAATTAAATATATCTGTCAGTTTTTGCCAATTACCCAGTCCCTGGCAGTTGAATGAACACATTTTTTTGTGTTGTGTCATTGTGTCATAGTCATGGTGCTTCCTCTTCCTGGGGATGGCTGCGCATGCGCATGCCACATCAATACAGGAGAAGCACTATTACGACAAATATTGACGTCGTGTGTTACGTCAGATTACAGAGTTTGACGCAGCACTCAGCATGTCCAATTACGCCCGTCATCTGTGACGTAGTATTACAGAAGTATGACGAAGCACTCAACATGTCCGACTTCGCACCCCGTCAAGAAGTAAAATGTCTTTAAGAGCAGATAAGAGAGCTCAGAGATTTTAGCACATGTTCCTCAGCAGGCTCTTACACGGGAAGTCTGGGAATGCCAAAAACCAAGAAGATAAGATCCACACGAAACTGGAGAGCCCGCCTGTTCCTATACGACACCGAGACAAGGTAGGCAGTGCACGCAGGCAGACGGCTGAGGACCTGGAATATATCGGCACTCTGGCGACCAGCAACTTCAGTGAGGTCGTCCTCACTCGAGACATGGAAACGGGGACGGTGATGGTTGCCAAGGCCTACAACCGAAGCTTCTGGCGCTCCGAATATCTGTTTAAAACCGAACTGCGCGTGCTGGAGATAGTGCAGGGTCGCTTCATCACGGAGTTCCTAGGTTACCTGGAAGACATTAAGGAAAATTTCCTCTTTTTCCGCTACTACCCCAACAGAGACCTCGCCATGATCGCCGCCGGCGAAGCGTTTTCGGAGATGCAGACCAAGTTCTATGCGGCGGAGATGTTTTTGGCGGTAGATACCCTGCATGCCAGAGGCTTTATGCACCGAGAGATCCGACTGTCCAACTTTCTGATCGACAATGTGGGTCACATCAGGCTGTGTGACTTCGGATTGTCTTACCAGTTTCGCAAAGACGACGAGAAGGGTGACAACCTGACGAGGGTGAAGAGCCCCGTGTTCGATAACAACCCGGAGGACACAACTCACAGCCCTAACAGCATCACGTTTCAGGCAGAGAGCATTGTTTCGTACAGTGCGCCTGAGGCAAGATCACCTGATAGGTTTGCACCCAGCTAGCTTAAGGTCAAGTTTACATCATCCAGTCTATAGGGCTTAGCTCTAATTAATCATTATTAAAATATATCGTGAGTGGGGAAAGGATTGATAAAAAAAGCGGAAAGAGTAAACAGACATTTTTTTGTACTGCAATGTTGCTTTGTACAAAGTTGACCTAAAGAAAGGCTTGCAGATAAGAAGATAACAATCAGGTCTATATACATACATATAAACAAACAAGCAGTTTCACGGTTAATTTCCTACCAGAACAGGTCTAAACATTCTTATAAACGTACAGAACCTTTTTAAGGCTCAAGAAACATTTTTCTCATCAAACTTGATGCTATATACTTAAATTTTGTACTCTATCCTTCATTTGTTAATCTGAATTTTGCAAACATATTTGAGAACAGAAGAACGATAAAGTATGCTAGAGTACATTGCAGATGGTGAGTGTCGTGCTGCCTAAGCAGCGTTTCCAAAGAAACGTCGGCTACTCTTATCTCTGTGATTATTGGTCCCTTGGTGTTGTCTTCTATCGGATGCTGTTTAACCGTCTGCCTTTCTTTGCTGACTCTAAAGGGTGCACCTATGAGAAGGTAAAGTCTTGTGTTCTTTTTTATTTTTAGGGGGAATGGATGTTTAGAGAGGTAAGGGTCTCTCCGTAGAAGCTTAGTTGTACATTGAAGGTAAACATTCTTCACTCAGATAAACATATCCATTGTCAATATAGGCATTAATGTCAACTGACTGCGCTTTTAAAACATGAAATATAAGAAGAAGAGTAAGAATAAGAATAATCACATTTGTGTAGCGTCTTTTCTCCAGAACAACTCAAAATAATAAGTGCATGCGATGTGGAGATGGCCAGTTTCTTATGGTTGTGCTGATTAATAATATGCTGTCCACACCCTGTGTACAGTCGTCTGTAATGTGGAAATATACAATTATATACGCTGTCCAGGTCTTACAGTTCAGGAAGACCTTGGCATTTCCTCTGATGAGCGACATCTCCGTGGCAGCCATGGCACTCATCGATGAGTTGCTGAGGAAAGAGAGTCAGCGACTGGGTAGAAAAGGTCTGAAGGAAGTAAAAGCTCATGCCTTCTTTGTGGATCTGCAGTGGGACAGACTCGGTACAGGTGCTGTCTCTGTGCCTGTGACTGACGAGCAGGTGTACAGGTATGTTGAGCAGGTACACGAGTAGGTTGATGCAGGCAGGTTGACTAAGTATATAACTATACAGCGTACGGGAGCGCTAAGGTGAGTATAGGCGAGTTTAGCAGACGTAAGCCATATAAAGGTGCGTACTTTCTGGACCTGAGAGTTGGGGTGGCGGTGGGGTGGAGAAGGAGGAAGAGAAGATTCTTGATGTATAAATTTCCTTAATCCGAGCTCGTGTGCTATGGACAGAAGAAGAGGAGGAACTGTACAGCATGGATGAGCATCGATATGCGGAGCTGTTTGTTTACATGTTTTGTGTACAAAATTGAAAGCACGAGTTCGCCCTCTTTCTGCGCATAGTAATGTTTGTAGGCATGTATCTCGAGAACGTATGGGGTATATTTATCTAAGTCTGGGAAAGTACTAAGCTTAAGCCAATCATTAGAAAGAATTGCTCCCCCACCATCTATTCCTTTAGAATAATAAGACGCTAAAAGCTCAAATCGCGAGTTTCTATGTTCGAGACGGTATGCATGCACGCGAGTTAGTTAAAAAAAAAATTCAGTGCTCGTGATGGTTTGTTGCTTTTTATGTTTGGTAAAGGGTGTCGGGGTGCATGTTCTTGTGCTATGCCAGTGATCTGATCACGAATGGCAGTAAGTGTAGTCAGAACGCGCTAACAAACGGAATCTGGTGAGTGTCGAGGTTTCGCTCTCCTGCTGTACCTCCAGGTACTACAAATCGTATCGTCCGCCTGAGCCCTCCACCGTCCTGGACATCTCTGATATAGGCTCGGATGTGGACGGGGTCAGCCCAAGTGACTTACAAATCCCAACGATCGTTGTTGATGACTTGGCCTGCGATCCAGAATTCAGGTAATATTGACCGGGGGCAAACCTCTTCCGCCCTGTCGCGATCACCATCACATCATCGTAATCATCATCATCATCATCATCATCGAGAGAGAGAGAGAGAATATTGGTTAATAGCAACTAAGCGGCAAACTGCCAACCCTGTAAACATGCCACATGCAGAAAGAACAGCATGCCCGAATTGAGATCGGAACCCAGGACAGCCAGCCCTCACGGTATTAGTGACAGGCTCTGGCCGTTTCGCCTCCGGACTTCGCGAGAGAGAAATTATGTAGTGTATATAATGCGATGTCTATATATATATATGTGTGTGCCCTTGAAAATGAGTGAGTTTAAAGTAGCCCTTTTCCCGTTTTGTTTTTTTAAATGTTTAGGTCGTTGTTAAAGTGCGTTGTCGTGTGGCAGAAAGATGTTTGAAAAGCGGCGTACGTCGTTGCATCGAGTGGTCTAGTTTTCAAAAATTTTTAAAAATCTTCTTTACTTTTCTGGTCGGTGTTCAGTCATTCGTCCAGCAGGTCCAGCAGGAAGTCCTCCTTGCTAACCGAAAGGCATAGCTCCCACCTAGATGTTGAGAACTTCGAGGAGCACAAACCATCATTTTTCCAGCGTTTTTTCCCGTGTATTGTAGCGTCATCCAACAAGACTGGATAACTGGCTTCAACATACCCGTGCCCGAGGACGTCCTTCGGCGAGAACTACCCTTCAACACCTCAGTTTGAAATGCGGGTCTTCTCTGCATGTCCTCGTGTTTCGTGAAGTTTATAGAATACTTTTTATTCGGTTGTCTTCGATAAGCCCCATCATTAACCTTTTTTTTTCATCCCGCTTCGTGCGTTCTGCTCATCGATCAATGTTCATCTTTGAAAATATATTCTTTTGAAAAGAAGCCTGAATGCAATGTAATTGTTGAAATACTGTTTGAATATCGAGCAATTATATACTAAACATTCTCCAACAGCTATTTATTTGATCATAACTGACAAAAACAAATGTTCAATCAATTCTTGTCGTTCTCTTCGTTTCTTTAATCTCTGAAATGAAACAGGAGAGTGGTGTGACTTGAGTGAGAAAAATTACTTTGGCTTCTGATCTGTAGCCAGAAAAACAAACGTCATAGTCATGGTGAGATTTCAGATTAATTTCTATTCTACTTTGCAGTAGTTAAGCCTAATTTGGTCCTACGTACGTTGCTTGTGAGGAGAATGATTTGAAAAGAAATTAGAATTGCTCTTCTCTCCACCCCCTCCACCCACACCATATCCCTCTCTTTTCCCTATTCTATTTCCTGTCATCTTCCTATATAGACGAGCGCACACGTATATACAGTGTAGTATAATCACGAACTTGTATGACTGGACTGCTGGCAGACGATTTTTTCCAGTTAACTCCTAAAACAAGGCATGAGACTACAAAGCTTCCGGTTTATTCACATTAATTCTTTATTGAGGCTCGCCGAGACTAACAGCTAATAACTTCGCAAAAGGCGAAGCGTTGGTCTTGGCAGACATAATCCACCTAAACACGTCCAGGGCATAATCCTAATACACATCCGTGGTATAATAGAATCGTTCTTGTTTCACACTTCAGTGATAAATTACGAGATAAGTCAATTATTATTAGCTAAACAGCTATAACTTTATTACAATAAAAATGGAATACTTGTAACGAACTTTTTTTTTTTTTTTTTTTGCGTCTAATTGTCCGAAATTTTACGGTAAATAATTAGCATCGTACCGATTATCAAGGGAGGCAACTGCAGTCGAAAGTAGTCTTTACACTATCCCTGCAAAATATTTAGAGAAATGCAGATGTTTAAATACGAGTTTAAATTGTCATAAGTGATCTTTTATTTATAATTAGACTTATTTTTCTATATAAAAATAGAAAAGCTTCATATAAAAGTTTTGTTTGTTTTTTTTGTTTTGTTTTTTTTTTTTTTTAACTCTTGTAGGTTGTCGTCCTTGGCATTGTAACCAGGTGGCGCTTGAAACATCCGCTTCGTTCGGATAATGTGTTACAACTAAAGAGGTGAGCGTAACACTGCGAGTACTGATTGCACCTTAAATTTTCTTGTTTGGATTAGGTTTTTACTTATAGTACTTGTTTCTCTTCATAACCTGCTTCATTTCAAAGCAATCGTCGCAAACCGGTACACATGATTGTCTGTTTTACCGCTTGTGAATTAGTATCGCCACAATCGTGTTCACAATGCAACAAAATAAACTAGCATTCTGAAGCTTTTAATGTAAATAGCGATTAAAAGTCAAATTTTACAAAAAATTGTTTTATCATATGACAAAGCTGAGGATAAACTCTTTTGCTAATTTTAGATTAACATCCTCCACCACCACACTTTACTCAAACACCTGGAGAATCCTCAAGCCCATCCTCGACTGTTTGCTGATTTCTCGTCGGCCTTCAACACTATTCAGCCACATATCCTAGCTAGACGACTCCAAGACGAGTTTTCCCTTGATCATCAGCTGGTGTCATGGATCATTCACTTTTTGGTTGACAGGCAGGAACGAGTTCTTGTCAATGACACTTTTTCCGACTTAATCACCACTTGCACCGGCTCACCTCAGGGCTGTGTTCTATCTCCGCTTCTGTTTATTCTGTACACCAACAGTTGTCGCAGTAGCCATGAGGGTCAATATCTTGTCAAATTCTCTGATGATACTGCACTGCTGTCTCTCCTTAGCGGGCCAGTGCATACCCAAGGTGTAGCTTTGGAAGAATTCATTGTCTGGTGCGGTGACAACTTTCTAGAGCTTAATGTGAGTAAGACGAAGGAGATTGTCTTTGATTTCCGTCGGAATTCTCTACCATGTCCTGTATGTATCATCCATGACAAGGAGGTGGAAATTGTTTCTGCTTTTAAATCTCTGGGCACCATCTTCGATAGGAGACTTTGCTGGGATGTCAACACTCAAACTGTCGTGAAAAAGGCTCAACAACGCCACTTACTTCTCCAGAAGCTGAAGTCTTTCTCTGTCTTCCACCAATTTCTTCAGCTTTTTTACAGATCGCACATAGAGAGCGTGCTGTCCTTCTCGTTTATTTGTTTCTACAACAGTTAATCGGTGAAGGAAAAGAGCAGCCTACATCGTGTGGTATCCACCTGCTTCAAAGTCATTGGGTCCACTCAGAGTTCTCTTCAGACTCTGTATAATAAGTGGACTCTTCTGAAAGTATCTGCAATCCTTAGTGATGACAGGCATGTTCTGTCGATGGAGATTGTCCGGCTCCCGTTGGACCGCTGATTTTGTGTGCCTGCATGCAGGACAAACAGACTGCTGCTGTCTTTTGTTGTTTCAGCCGTGCGACTTTTGAATGGGGTTGTGTAAATGAATGTAGAAGCTTGTTTTGTTGTGTATGAATTTTAATCAAGCTGCAACTGAATTGCCCTCTGGGATAAATAAAGTATTCTCTTATCTCTTACCTTTATTTTTCACTTACAGCTCGTTGTCTTAGGCCCTTAGACAAGAAAAATAAAAATGAATATAATAGTATTTACAGAAAAATATCTGTAAGAAATAATAAGGTGACCTTACATACACTGAAAGCATAACAAAAAGTGTAAGGCCCAAATAGAAGCGGATTTCAGATTTAGTATTGTGACTTTTAATGGGCTGGGTCTTATTTTTTTACAGATTTTAAAATACCTGTCTCACCTTCTTAATTGAAGGCATTTCATTTACAGTACAAAACTTCATTTCCTATTCCTCTCTGTTCCACTGGCGCAACTCTACTCCCTTGTGTTCAAAGGGATCATACCTGATACCTCCATTCAAGCACCATATTTCTGTAACTCAACATTGTGCAGTGTCATCTCCATGACGTGAAGAAGGAACTTAAAAATAAATAAAAATGGTAAATAACAGCAAGAATAAATGGTCTTGTACTTTCATCCAAAACCCTGTAGGAGGTAATGCAATTAAAATCATTTAATATGAACGAATCAATGCAGTTGATCTGTAGCTTTGAAGCCGCTCACACCTGTGGGTGCAAACTATATAGGAAGAGTGAATGAATTTGCTTTTTCCTTGCACTTGCAGTGTACTATAACAGCTTTGACAAGAGCAGACAACTTTGTTTTATCTGGCCTACCCACTTCCCCCAAAAAGGAGAAGTAATAAAACCACCATTAGCCAGGTAAGATCATGTGACATGCAATACAACCCATTTCTCACCCTTTCAAATTTAATTTGTTTCTGCATTGTCACTTCAAGCTTCAATATTAAATACAGAAAAAGATAAACCATAAAAGATAAATTGAAAGAGATGTTTGGAAAAAGTTCAGACAAGTGGAATTTGGTAATTCCTGGGATATTTACATGGATATAAACTGATGAATATCTGGACCATATAAGCAGAAAATGGATTTTTGTATTATTACTTTTTAAAGTTTAACCACTTGAGAGATGTGTGAGAGGAAATTTATATAATATTCTGGCCATCTAAACCCATGTAATTGAAGAAAGTTCTTTTTTTTTCAGGGTTTCCTATGCTGAAAACAAGAAAAGAATGCTTACCATTTGTAAGACTTGGTGAATTGTAAACTATACATATTTTATAGACAAGTTTCTTTGACTGTTTATGAGAAGTGACCTGCACCATGTTTAACAACTGGCAGGGTTTGGGGGCATTCGCCGCAGTTGCAGCTGCAGCACAGGCTCAAGCTCAAACTGTTTATGGACAAGTTCAAGGACTGGCAGCTACAGGGCAGCCTATGATTGGGATGGGCTTGGATGCCCTGGGAAATCCACAACAACAGCAGCAAATGTATAACTGGTATTACAGCCATTGGCCACAAAACATGATGGCACCTCAACAGGCGTTCCCTGGAATAATGGTAAGTCTAAAATTGTATTATTGTAAATGTATCAGTGCTTCTGAATAGTGAAATAAAAGCTTGCTGATATTGTGCCAAGCGTTATTGGTGGAAATGAAAAGTTTGTCATTAAATGTTAATTGTTTTCAAGGGCAATTGCTGGCTGGGCATAGTCTCATATATCTTTCCATATTACAGTTATATTACCTGTGAGTTCTTTATTTATTTACAAACCAGCAACAGCAGTATCCTCCTTTGCCAGAAGGAGGTCAGAATGCTCCCCCTGCTCCTCCTCCTGCAGAACCACCTGCAGATGTCAGACCACCACTTCCACCAGAGCCTCCTCCGGATGAGAAGAGTGGAAACAGTCAAGCAAGGGTAAATTTTCAGAGCTTTGTAGTTCCAAGAAGCATACAGTTTACAGTGATGGCAATGTTTTAAGTAACCATTACTAGTTATATTAGGTACTGCAAGCTCCTGTAATTGTGACCTGTTATGAAAAATTCCTTCACATTCTAACACACTATATAATAACTAGTTCTTAGATAAGTAACAACAGCAGACAATTTGTACAATCCAACAATGTTGAAAAAATAATAAACACAGTAGAGTAATACATCACATACTCATCAGAGGTGGCTGTAAGTAAATAGCTCCTGGTTGTATACAATTGCCCACACAAAAAATACTTGATTAAAGTGTTTATTTGTGAATTTTTAATTTTAGAATCTAATCTTTATCTCAACTGTTGTGGATACAATGTAAGGTTACTATTAGCTGTGAAGCTGGTAACTTTCTAATACTACCTGGGTGCAGGGTCTTTGATGTTACTGGTCCTAACTGACTATAGCAATATACTTCTATTTGATTTTGAGTATTTGAAGCAGATTTGAAATGCTAATTTCCCTTAGATGGCACCAGGACTACCTGGAGGACCTCAAGCTCAATTACATGCAGGGAAGGAACCCACTTGGCAGCAGCAGAAGATGCCTGCATTACAACAACAATGGCAGCCTCCTCCCCCACCTGCAGAAGATCCACCTCAGCCACCTTCATCCACCCAATCAGGAAAAGGAGATAAAAAGCCAGGTATTCATTGCCACATGTATATCTATATTTCAGTTGCAGTAAAAATTTTAGTAAAATAATGTATGAGTTTGTTGCTGACAATTATTATCAAAAATAAGTAGTTTTGATAGAAATAAACTTGGATTTCTGACTGTTTCCCTTCCCCACAGTACGGGTTTGTTTTTTTTTCAAGCACTTTCCTATCAAACCCATACAAGTACCAGTGTTATGGTTATGGCTTTCATTAAAGTAACATGAGGTTAATGCCACATATACAGTTAAACTTTGATTTTGCAATCCCTGATGTAATGATTTCCTCGTTTGTTTTCAGCGGTCCCAGTAAAAGCCCCATGTACCTAATGCTTTTCAATCCTCTATATGCCCTTGCACTTATGTACCACAGTTTTTTACGCTGTGTTCTTTATAAGACTTATATAATTTCTGCATTTTGTAGCACATGACTTTTTTGTGTAAACAGCAAATAGTGATTTAATAGATTGATTAAAGCAAATCGTATTAGTAGATCATATTTCACCAATACCTTCTTCACAGTAAGTTTCTGTCATCCTGCATATAGTTTACATTCATCATAGAATGTGACTTGTGTATATTCATTAGTATTTTGGTTGCAGCAGCTGATTGCAATAAACTTTCATTTAAAACTGCAGTTCTAATTCAGTTGTAGTATTGTTCCATTATTTCTGATGGACTGTTACAGTTGATCCTGCACTAAGCTTAGCATTTGACAATGTGATCAAAGAACAGCAAGAATTCGTTACACAGTATGAGCAGTGGAAACACCAATATACTAATTGGCAAGAGCAGAATAAAAGTATGTGATGCTTTTCTTTGTGTGTGTGTGTTTGCATATGCTACATAAGTGATTCAAAAGTCATAATCATAGCATGTATACGGTGGTCTAAAACCAAAAATCACTCAACCTGGATTTTTATATCTTAGATTCAGCAGCCATTCTGTACTCTAATCAAACAAGTAAACCTTCGGCCAAAGTTAGTCAATTAAGCTTTTTTTAAAAAAGAAATGGAAATGCTAAAAGATCACCTCCTTAGGTTGTGTAGCTAAACTATTTGTGATGTTGAAAGCTTAATGATTCGTACCCTTGGTGGGATGTGGCATTGATTTCAATCATAAGATTTCAAAGTCTGTTTCTGAAGAAGAACACCTTCTACAAACTGCAGAACTGGAATGGTGTAGTGTAATTTTTTCAGCTTGCTTGTGTTCATTAACGAAGGTTTAGCTTAATGTTGTGGAATGGGTGTTATCAGTTAGATCTTATTTCCTGGCAATGGAAAAAATATGAAATTTGAAAGATTTATTGAGTTCTTAGTTTTCATGTGTGGTAGCTTAGATTTGGCACATATTGTGTATTTGTTTCCGTTTTCCTTCTTTTTATATCATTCTCTGTTCACCATTACACTTCAGAATCTATGTTGTTTAATAGCACAAATTTCATAGTCATACCCATCAGGGCTTCTGCTTACGCAAAAAATTGCGTACAGTACGCATTAAAAGTTCGGAGGACCCCTTCAATTTTCGTCAATGGGGTCCCAGGGGACCCCTTCAAATTTGGGCGAAGAGCATACATAATTGGGTTAGTGTAGTGTCTGACATCGTCTGACATATTGTTGTCATCTGCTACAAGGTGAGAGTTACTTCCCTTGCACTGAGGTTTTGTTTTTTTTTTTCCCCTTACTGGGAAGATTTCTGTTTCTAAGATGTTGACAGCGTGGTCAAAATCATCCTCTCAGAAACGGAAATAAAGTGAGCACCCAAAGTAAAGTGAGCATAAGCTCATCACAGATGCTTGCACAGATTTCATGGCACAGAAATCTCTCCGTTTCTAACTATACATGACAGTGCTTTGTGTGCATGAAAGGCAGTTGAACAAAAAAACTATGTTGATGTAACCAACACGGCTACATTGATTTGTTGTTTGTTTGTTTTTTCATAGTGTAAAGGGACCCCTAAGAGTTAGCCTGGGACCCCTTAGAAATCTGACGAAGGGGTCCCTGGGACCCCAAGGAATTTAGCCTTAGCAGAAGCCCTGCCATGAAACAACTGATTTTAGTTCTTATTAGTTACATATATTGTCTGCCTTGATCAATGTAAAAGATAAAATTTCAACATCAAAATATGTAGGGCATGAGAGCTGAATGTGTCATTAGGATTCCCTTTCTAGATTTCTCTTGTTTTCTTGAACAGACCATCCAAACAAGGAACAGTTTGACCAGTACTTATCACAGTGGAAACATTATGAACAGCAGATGGAGGAGCGAAGACGAGACATAATGAGACGGAAACAGGAAATTGAGGAGAAAATGAACGTTTCAGCGACACCTGCAGTAGCATTGTCTCTTGGAGATACCCAGAAAATGGGATTGGGACCACATCAAAGTGCTCAGGGTGCACGAGGTCCTCAAGATTCCAGTGCAAAGTTTGGAGGTTCAACCACACCAGGTGTGTCTGCACCTATAGACCAGAGTAAGGACTCAAGGTTCTTAGGGAGAGGTGTTCCCAGCATTAACAAGAGACCTGGGATACATACTTCTCAAGAGCATGGTGACAATCAACGGGAGCCTTCATATGGGAACCCTGACAGGCTGCACAATCCACATGATGCTAACTCAAAACCAAGTCTTTTGGGAGAAAAACCTCCTGGCCTGCTGGGAGATAAACCTCCTGGACTTTTGGGGGATAAACCTCCTGGACTTTTGGGGGATAAACCACCTAGTCTTTTGGGGGATAAACCACCTAGTCTTTTGGGGGATAAACCACCTAGTCTTTTGGGGGATAAACCTCCTAGTCTTCTGGGAGATAAACCTCCAAATCTTTTAGGAGATAAACCTCCAAGTCTTCTGGGAGATAAACCTCAAAGTCTTCTGGGAGATAAACCTCAAAGTCTTCTGGGAGATAAACCATTAACTGTTGCAGGCACTAGCATGGGTTCAAATTACAGTGATGGAGGTCAGGGAGGATTTGGGCCAAGAGGTGCTGGGGGTATGCAGAGACATGACCAGGGTCATTTCCAAGGTCCTCCTAAAGGTCCTGGCCCGACAGGATTGCTGGGTGATGCTCCACCACAGTTCCAAGGTCAACCAAACATGGACATGTCAGTCCAGGCTGTAAGTGTACTTTTTATATGTGGGTTAGAGAAAATAATTGAGGGATATTTGATAAGTAATTTAATATTTTTGTGCCAGAAAGACATCAGATCTGACTTATGCATGATTGAAAATTTAGAACAGTAGTAGTTGCATGAAGTACAGTGTATTGTGCTGTTTAATAATATGTTTATTTATATAGTGCTTTTCCCCACCATCAAAGGTGGGCTCAAAACACTTTACTGAAAAGAAAAACACACAAACATAATAATAATAATGGATGCTTGTCTCAAAAACTATCACTGAAAAATAGTCAAATTCTAGCAGTAAGATCATCAGGTTAGTTTTACAATTACTGAGAAATAGCCAGATTCTGTTCAAGAATTTTCAGACTGAAATACTAGAGGCAGCCATCATCATTTTGGGGTAGTCGTAGACTGTTCACAAGCGCTGGCCTCCTACAACTGTGGAGAGTTGTGGAGACCAGTGAGACATACCTGTCCGCTAGCTGATATTAAAACATGGCTAGCCTTCACTCTCTGTATGACACCTTTGCTAGGCAAGTATTCCAGAGCATGCAGTAAATCCACAAGATATATGTGACCGACCGCTAGCTATTTACACCTATTAACCTGCAATAAAGATAATCATCATTGACATACCATTTTAATTAGCTTTTAAAAATGTAAGTGATATGATTTGCAAGAAAGGCCTTCATGTACAAATGAAAGATGATAAGTGTATGGAAAAAGGCATCTTTTGTCATGAAAGTAGGTTATAAGGCAAAAATTTTAAAAATCAAGCAATTTATACAAACATAAAGTACTAAACAATAAAATATTTTATTAAAATGTATATTTGATTTCAAATATTACTATTGTCATTTTCAGCTGTTGAAAATCCATGTCTACTTCAGTAACTGGCAACTACCTCAAACATGGCTCTTGACCAATTGATTCACTGTCTGCTTTTAGATATAACAAAATACCTGATTGGTTGACTTATCTTTAAAGGAAGCAATTCCTGAATAAGCTAACAGCTTGTTCCCTTATACACTCATTTATTTACCCACAGTGATTTGTTTAATCCAGTTCGCATTACAGTGTGCAAAACATGCTGTAGCTATGAGATGTTCACTGCTGTGAAAGTGAATCATGTACAAAGAGTTAAGACATAGTGAGTGTTTAAAAACTCTCTCATTACCAAATTTTGACATTAACCCATTCTAGGTATTTTTACCACTTGTTTTGCAAGAGATTAAGAATTTTGCTTATTTCCATCAGTACAGGAATTTCAAAATTCTGTATTTGTATTACTTGAATATAGACATGATTCATGTCAATAAAGATAGGGTTTCCCCCCTTCCCCTAGATGTGAGATTTATGGGCATAAAGTGTTGTTAAAAAAAGCAGGACACAAGTCATAAATGAAAAAGGAAATTTCTCACCCTATAAAAGTCATTTTTTTATTGTCATTTTCACTCATGACAGTGAAAATTAATTTGCAAGAGAACAGCTGGTAATTTCTATAAAGCCACTCCCCTTTAACACAGCCCTATTGTGTCTTGCATCAGATGAGAAACACTTGGGAGAAGAAGAGGGGAAGTGTTTCCACCTAAAGATGATTTCGAAGTATGGGAGAATGGGAACCAAATTGAAAATGAAGCCTTCTTCATTTCTCTTATATATCTCATGTTCTCAAGAGTCATAAATGCTGTTCAGCATGCCAACATTAATTAATATAATTAACTAATATTAATTCTAAAAATAAAGAAATAATATAAATAATAAAATTAATATGAAAATAGTAAATAGTGTATATATTTACTAAATAGTGTATATATTTACTCTGAAACAAGAACCATCATCGCTTGCCTGAGACACGACGCGCCTAATCACATTTGTAAAAAAATTGTAAGCAACAGTGTGGGAATGGTTATTAAAGAAATGGGAAAGGTTTATGTAGCATAAAAGGGTTTATAAAGCCTTAATGTAGAGCTTAAATAGAACAATAAATATACCGTTTCTATTTCGTGGACTTTCGGTTATTGCAGGTGGTTCTGGAACCCATCTCTCCGGATAAACGAGGGATTACTGTAACTAAATAATGTTATTTTAAGTTTTTATTTTCATGATTGGTTGTCTTCTGGCCTTTTGGAAGAATAGAATTGAATTTTCTCTTCTATATTTGCTGTGTGCCTTTAAAAATCACAAGGGCCCATCCAAAACAAAACAAAAATGTTTAACATCTTTTTACTTCATGTGTATTTGCACATGTTGTGTCATTACGATTGGTTTATCCTTTATTGTTGTTTTGGTTGAGACGTTATGGTATTGGACTGTACTTTTGTTGTCCAGGGGCAAGGCAAAGGCAAGTCATACCCTGGCTCTGGCATTGGAGGAAACCAAGTTGAGGGTGGAGAAGATGACATGGATCTTGAAGAGAGCCAGGATCAAGAGGATTTTCGACAAAGTTTTCAGAACCGTTCATCCCATCATTTCCATGGAGGGCCAGGCCCACAAAGGTTCCCAGGACCTCAGTCACAGAGATTTCAAGGACCACCTCACCAACAAGGTCCCAGTATGCCTGGACCACAGAACTTTAGAGGTCAGGGGTCACAAGATTTCAGTGGACAAAGGGGACGAGGTCATACCTCTGTGGGGCCTCATAGTATGCAGGGTCTTGGTCAAAGGTTTCCAGGTCCAGTGCAAAGATTCCAAAGACCTGCCCATGGTGTGGGAGGACATGAAGACCAAGAAGGTTTTGAAGAACAAGAGAGTGACAACACATTATTCCAAGACTTCAATTCCAGTGATGCTCACTGGGGAAGTGGAAGAGGGAGAGGTGGTCTTGCAAACTTTGGCCACAGAGGAAGAGGTTTTGGTCAAGGGAATGCTAACACTTTCCGAGGTCGTGGTGCAGGTCAGCTTCCTGGCAGTCGTGACAGCTTTAATGAGCAGAGAGGCGTTGGAATGGACTTTAGAGATAATAATCTGTTTGGAGAGGAGAAGGATGAGGGCATGGGACAAGAGAGTGCATTGAGAGAGGGGGGCATGGGACAAATTAGTCACGACGACTTCCATGGCCGTAGTGTTAGAGGAAGAGGGCGTGGTGCCCCAGATAATTTTGTAGCTAGAGGTATGAATCAGGAAGAGCATGTCTGGAATGAAGGTGGAAGAGAAATGGTCCACAGAGGTCGTGGTATGCCTCCAAGAGGCCGAGGAGGACCACCAGGTATGATAGGTGCTGGCCGTGTCTATGATGAACAGAGCTTAGGCGGAGACAACTTTGAGCCTTACAAAGATGACCAAAATGTCGAAGGAGGAGAAATTAACCAGTATGGGAATGAGCAAAGTCAGGATTTCCAGGATGGCCAGCAAAACTTTGAAGGTTCCCAGTTTCAGAGGCATGGCTTTTCTGGGCCATCCTTTAGAGGTCTTGGAAGAGGAGGGCCTAGAATGCAAGGCCCACAAGGGCATGTAACTCAACAAGGCCCACAAGGGCATGTATCTCAGCAAGGCCATGTTGGACAACAGGGACAATATGTGGGTCGTGGGGGTCCACATGGTCAGTTTCCTGGTGTTAGTGGACCTCGTGGACCTTTGTTAGGACGTGGAGGTCAGCAGGGACAGTTGGCAGGAAGGGGTCGGGGTCGTGGTGTTGGCAAGAGTGATAGGGAAAGTGGCAGCCAGAATCAAGGGTTTCAAGGTCTAGACCAGGAACAATCAGATGACTGGGGAAATGAACGGCAAGATGATTGGAGTAATGAGTATGCTTCAAAAGGAGAAGGTGGAAAGATAGACGGGGATGATCCAAATTTGGCATTTGGCATTAGAACAGGTGGGGATGGACCTGGTAGTCATTTCCCACCACCAGTATCTGGGACAGGAAATATGTTCCGTGGTCAGCCTGGTCCTTCAGAAAGATTTGGGGGTCCTCAGGGCAGTCAAGCTAACAGATTTTCTGGTCCACATGGTTCCAGATTTCCTGGACAAGCCATGAGTGGGCCACCTAGGTTTGAGGGCCCAAGATTTCCAGGGCCTGTGAATGAAAGACCACAGTTTCCAGGCCCACTGAGAGGTATGGGTCCTCAAGGTCAAAATCAAATGAGAGGCCCAAAGCCTTTGATGTCGATGGTGTTTAATGAACATGAAATGGAACAAAGACTGTCTAGAGGAGAGGAGAGTGTTGATGGTGCAAGATCCAGTGACATGGACAGGTAAACAAAGAACTCATTGGAAGGGCTCTGTTCTCCCCCCATTCTTTATCTGCATTTTGTATTGATGCCATTATTCTTTTATTCTTCACACATTGTGTATTGACATCTTTTCTGTATCATTTACAAGCCCACTAAAAGCATTTAGTTTTGCATGAAAATTTGTGTATACAGAGTAAGATTTTATGTAGTTGGAAAACACAAAAATGGAGAAGCTAGATGGGGTCTCAATCCTCCTAAACAATAAGAATGTTTTGGCAGGACCCAAGGCATCTGTTCATAACATTTATCTTTTGCATGGGTTGTTTTTAGATTGTGTACAGTTTGTTGCAGAATATCTTTAGGTAGGATCAGTATAGTGTTCCTGATGGTAATTATGCACTGTTGTACCACTTCTGGTCTTATTTTTATTATATTAAAACTATTTGTTATTTGGTCTTAAAGTATAATAGCATCAGTAAGTAATTCTGATTCTTGTAACTAATTTAATCTTCTTTTTTCAGACTAGGAGATAAGGAAACTTTACATGGGCCTGGCAGTGGTGGGGATCAGGTCAGTGCAAAGTTCAAAGTTGCGCTCTTATTTAGAGATATTTTGTTTCTTGATGTAGTGTTCCTAAACTGTCTTTAAAAAGGGTCTGAATGCATATATAAAAACATTTTAATAAATATGGATTCTCCTTTGAAAGATGGTAACAAAGGAATTGTCCTGATCATGAATGCTTTTTTTTTTTGGTCACTTGGCTACACTTTCAGGCTATCCTTTCAGATGAATGGTGCATGACCAAAAGTTCCTCTGGCTCCCATAGACGTTTCCTACTCATAAGTATTTGCCTCATTATACAGATTCAGCTTTCATCAAGCTTCTTGCTATTTGCACAGGGTGAAGTGGATCAACCTTATTCAGGGAGTCAGCATCCTGAAAACAGGGAAACATTCGCAGGTTTAGGTTTCAGGCAACAAGGCCAGTACACCTCAGTAGGTCCAGGCCAGGGGCTTGGGCAGCTGAGACAGGGGCAAGGGGCTCTGCAGGGAGCACCCGAAGGAAGGGAGCTCTTTCCTGGAGTTAGAGAGCAAGGTACTGAGTTTAGAGAGCCTTTACCTGGCACTGGGGAGCCTATCCTGTCTGCCAGAGGCAGAGACCCAACGCTAGCACAGAGGGGTTTGCCACCTGTCCAAGGAGAATTGATCGCACAGAGAGAACCAATAATGGGTGGAAGAGAAATGTTGCTTGGAGTTAGAGATCCTGGAGCAAACGCTGAAGGAAGAGACAGGCTGTCTAGGCCAAATGAATGGGTGAGTTGGATTCTTATTTTATAAGAAATTTATTTAAGTTGCCAATAGAGATATTGTTATTATATGTAAATGATTAAAAACTGTCTTTTGAACTTTAGACACAGTTGTGCCAGTTTCTTTAAAATTATTCATTTTCTACCAGCTACACATTTGGGAACAGGTTGCATTTGTAACAGCATAAATTTGCCTGTAGAAATAATTAGTTTTATGAAGCAGTCTATAGGTTCAAGGGGCACTGATACAAAAGAGCAAATGTTATGTGACTGATAATGATAGCCATGTCAGTGGGCCATTCTTCATATACAACATAGTACCAAATAAGTTATGACAGGTGATCTATAACTACATTTTATGTGTGCATTTAGGGATGATGTGATATGCCTTTTTTAAAAAATATGAGTAAAAAACACAAGTAAAAAGATGCTGATATCTGCACCAAATATATTTAAAAATCTAGGAGATTAAAGACTTTCCCTATGTTGTGTGCAGCATGAGGGTGGAGAATATGGTGGTGCCTCTGAGAGAGGTCAAGTTTCTCATGATTATGGTCATGGAGTGGGAAAAGGCAGAAGCCTAGATGAGAGGTGGCCTGCACAGGAAGCTGAAGACAACTTAGCTGGCCCTGGCAGGCTGTTCCCACGTACCACAGCTGGCCAGGAAGAGCTGGACCGCTTGCCTAGACCGCCTTTTCACTCTTCTGATGACTGGCCTCTTAGAGATGCTCCCCCTAGGGACCCACTTTATGAGGAACATATTCGACTTGCTGTGAGTGCATTTTATGTCATACATTGAATTTGTATTTTTTTGTGTGTGATGAGGGAAAAAATGCAAGAATTATGTTTCATATTTTAATTGATATGCTATGCATTAGATCAAAAACAAAAACAGTAAAGGAAAATTTCATTGCTAAAAGGTGTATTGTTTGGTTTACTTTTTATTGACAGAGGCTGGAGAGGCAGTTGCCATTGGATCGATTTGGCCGACCTATTCGGGAGCCTTACCTAGATCGATTAGGATACGACCCATTCTTGACACGAGATGCTTCATTAGGAGATCGTAGATTCCGTGACCCGTTTGCTGATTCGTTCCCTGACCCTTGGACTCGAGATCGTGAGCATCTTGTTGACTCCGAAAGAGTATTTAGACCAGCAGAAAGTATTGACTATGGCCATGGACAAAGCAGTAATTCCAGACTGGCAGAAGATGCTGTGAAAGGTAGGTCAAGTTCATTGTTTTTCTTTTTTATCTGGGTAGTCAATATATGCATGGATGTGTATAGATGGCTTCTGTTTGTATGCCAAGACCAACGCTTATCCTCTTGTGAAAGTTTTTGCTGTTAGCCTTGGCGAGCCTAAACAATGAATGTGACAAAATTGGAAGTTTGTATGCATCAACCTCGTTTTAGTAGTTTACTGGAAAAAAATCTTCTGCAAGCAGTTCAGCAATAAAGTTCATGGTGTATGTCTTGTACTTCTCTGCTTGTAGTTTGGTTGCTAAAAATATTTCTGCTGGTGATTCATATTACCAGTCACAAGGCTGGAAACTAATCTTATGTAATCTTCTTCTCATTACCAGTGGCCTTGTGACCTGTTAGATTTACTTTTAAGCTGAAGTACTTGATAAATGGACATCATGTGTCCTTTGTTGTTGCCTAAGCAACTCAATAGATACACATTTTGTGTAGTATGATAGAGCTTTTTGCATGTGTATTATGCATGTCATATGCAGTGTGTAGTCTGTGTGATATATTTGTGGATACATTACTGCTGTCTATCGGTACTCAAGAAATTATACACATAATGTATGATACTATACTAGAAATGTGGGAATCAGATTTTAGGTTAAAGGTCTATTTCACTTTTTGATTGTTTATTCTTTTGACCTAGACCTGTTTAGGTCAGCAAACTGCATGCTGACTTAGTTGTATGATGCCCTGTTATATACCTGCTCCCTCAAACTCTTGAGATTAGGGTATTAAGTGGTCCTTCCAAATGTTGCTCCTGTGAACACATCATCTGATAAAGGCAAATATGAACAATGTTTACTTAGTTTCATTCTTCAGGTGCTTGCCAGTTGACTTAACAGTCATTTTATGCCTTTCCTTTTTTTATTTGATGAATTTTCGAAGGATGTGATGAAGGAAGTTACAGGTGTAAGCGAACCTTAAAAGAGGTGTGTGAGAACTCAAGGGGAAAAGTCTTTCAAGTAGCATAGATGGATGTTATCCTATTTTTTTTGTTAAAAAGCTAGCAGTAGATGTTGAGATATATCTTCTGGAAAGCACAAAGATGGGAGCAGAGGAGATGAAATCGACCACAAAATGTTGCATAGCTATGTAGAGATTTTCCATGTTTTTATAACACTGCTATGTGTAGGCTTTATCAATTATGCAACACTGAATGCATGCACATACACCAGGATATTCTGTGTTAGCTCATGTCTTCATGCACACAGCATATGCATACATTTGTGGGTTAACAATATACAGTCTGAGATAGTTCTTTTAAAAATTTAGAATAGCTTGTGGCAGCAATGTGGGTGGTGGGAGGACTGACTTTACCTTGATGCAAAACAGCAAAAACTGCACCTACTGAAGAAAAGGGTGTTCATCGTTAAACTCAAGCTCAGTACTAGTTTGCAGAGATAGTTTGTTTCTTTTGGCAGTTTGAAATCATGACTACAGCATCTAGTTGGAATTCAACATCATGTGATCATGAACTTTTTGTGCTGTAAGTCTCTTAAGTGCAAAAGATTCTTTCTGAAATGCAACATTAGAAGAGGACTTCCATTGCCTCATTATGACAAAGAAGTGAGCGACACCTTTTTTGAAATAAGCCATTTGAAGGTCACAGGTTTGAAGATGCTTTGTGACCTATTTGGTGACCATAGATAAAACCTTATCCCAAAATCATGTGACAGTCAAGGCAATGATGGCATGGTGGGGCTTTCAGTCTGAAGAAGTTCCACAATCTGACCAGCCAGAAAAGTGTTCTGGAGCGTGGATAGTATGATCTTCAAAAAGTGCATGCTGAAAGGTCATTGTTACATGTCTTTGTAAGATGACATTTGAAGGGAAGATACCAGAGGAAACCAAGGGGTTTTTTTTTTCCTTTTTGTTTGACTCGAAGAAGATGACTTAAGCTTCCAATCAGGAGATCACTGGTGCTGCAGAGGCTGTAGACAGTCTAGGACCCCTCTGAACAGTGTTTGTAGAAAGTTGAGGAACATTGTAACAAGTGCATTTGAAGGAAGACATTTGAATAAATGGCATATTCAGTGCTCCAGATTTCACTTTTCCTCTTATAGGCAGTTACAACTTTTTCAACACCACCATTCCCTTTTCCCTACCTGGGGTATACAAATATGAATTGGGCTTCTAATCATTAGCAGCAAAGTTTTATAGAGTGAAAACAATCTATATGAATTATAGGATAGATTTGGTTAAAAGTTAATTAAAACATTTGAAGAGATGGTAAGGGTCTTTTTAAAATTAAAGACCCCATTATTGACATAATATTGATCAGGATTTATGAAGACCTTTCACTTGTAAGCACATTTTTAAATTTATACTTTTCGTGATTTCTCATGTAATCTAAAAAGTTTCATGTGGATTTGGGGTTTACTGAAGCCATGTCATGACTTCATGATTTCAGAGAAGTGGGTGGCTTGTAAAATTATTATTTTGCAGTTTTATTCACTTCACAGCTTCAAGATATACTGTGTCATGTTACCTTGCAGCGGAGCTGGCATCTGATCTTCAGAAGTGTTCAGAAAGGGTTACCCAATATCCCCTGTCACCACCTATGGGTGCTGTTTGGTCTGATGCATCCAAGATGCCAGTAGAACAACTCAGAGTGAAAAGTCCATTTAAAAAAATTAAAAATCAGATTAACTTCATTACCAAAATAGAGACAGAGTCACAACAACCCAAGAATAAAGTTGCTAGTGACCTGGACTGTAACTATGGAAATAGTTTAAATGTTAAGGCTTCAGTTAAGCCTTTCAAGGGACTGCTATGTCTTAACTGTGGAGAGTTGTTTTCTACAGCATACACTCTTGCTCGCCACATGAGTATGGCCTATGGAGCAAAGGTCAAAAGTTTATATGCAGTGAAATGTCATGGTGAACAGATTAGGGAGCCTTATAATGCAGCAGCTGATCTGTACAAAAAGGTAGACTGTTAATTGGGTTATGATCATGGCTCAGTTAAAAACACAGGTATTTTATGAAGTGATTTCAACCTTCAACAACCCTTTTGAAGTGCATTGAAGTAGGTTCAGGCATATATGAAAGATTGCAGTAACACTTGATTATGTTTCGTTGGAAATACCTTTATTTCTTTATTGCACTGGTTACTTTGTTACTAATTCTCAGCATCAGTAGTTTTTACAAAGGAGATGTTTGAACTGGTGTGAAAATATCAAAAAACTTTGAAGCATTCTTTGTTAATTTTTAAAAAGAGGTATATGTAGGAGTCTGTGTATGCAAGTTGGTTTGTGTATTAAAAAAACGTCTTCATTGTGACTTTCACTCACCACCACCCTCCCCCCAGTTTTTTCTCTCTTTTTTTTTTGTTGTTGTTTGGGTCTATTTTTGTTTAGCAATAGTAGCCTTTTTTTTGCTACTGTAGTAATATATAATGCCTTTTCAATTTTCTTCATTTTTCTTTTCTATCTAATGACTTTTCATGTTGCCTTAATGCTGTTCAGTGTTGTGCACAATGTCTTACATCATAGCATAAGCAATTATGGTGTTGTAATGCATGACATTGTTGTACAGAAAGGCATTAGTAAATGCAAGCTTTCAAACTGTTTTCTGCTTATATCAATGCAAAGCTGATATTAGTTTCTGCTCAGAGTTGTTGTACTTAAACAGATTCAAAAATTACCTATAATACAAAAGTCTTTTGTAAATTGCTGGTTAAATGGATTTTGTTAAAGAATCATATTAAAGTTTATGTTTGTGCATTCTGTAGAAATGGAAATTTTACAAATAAATTAATACGTTATAATTTTTTGCTACCTCTAATGTTGTATAAACAAGTTGAGTTTATCTTAATCTTTGTTTATTTGTTTTTTTTTCTTATTAAAATTTTCATGTCTGCAACATTTTCAGTCATTTCTAGGATTCACAGATTGTTGCTGAAGATAAAAGTATTATCAGCATTACTATTGCATTGTTGTTTGATAATGATTTTCAGACAGAAACAGTCTAAAAAAAAGATATTTTTCTAAGTAAAGATTTGTTTGATAATTAATGAGGAAGTTATAGTTTGGATCTTGTTGAATTTAGCAATTTGGCTGAGATAAGAATGTAATTGTGATCCAGGCCTTGTGTATATGCACACACATAGAGAAATTCAGTTACATAGTCCTGTTGTGCCCTGTTTTGCCCAGTTTTGCCCACTAATAGAACACAAGTTCTGCACAGGTTTTTGGCAAAGGATTGATACCCTTGTGTTGTGTACAGCTGCACCGCAAGTCATTGATTATGGACATGGAAACAAAAAAGAGGACAACTCCAGACCTTCAGATGCCAACTTACAGGAGGGATTTCCAAAGTCAGAAAGATCTGATTGGTCAGAAAAGAGACATTTACAAGGTAGGTCAACATGTTTGCTTGACTACTACTGTAGAACTTTTTAAAAATACAGTTTCACTCATCCCTCATACTTATCCCCTGTTATCTCACCAACCCCACTTTTTGCCACACATACAAATAAATTCCTCTAAACTACTCCAAGTTGTGGATCATTCACCTTCTTTACCCTTGCCTCCCACCCAATACTTGGGCAGGATGGATTGTCACAAGATAATAAGTTAGGACTGTAATTATCATAGAAGAGTCATTATAGAAATTTTACTGTTTTTAGATCATCATTGAAAGTTGTGCTGTGTACAAGAGTCGTTCAAAAAGTTCTAAGCCTCACCCAGAAAGAAGAGACATAGTTGAGCATTTTTGTTGTGGTAAGATGCTACTGCTTCTCATAAACCTAAAAATACAAATACAGATTTCAGGTCTTCCAAAAACCTCAACCACTGATGACCAAGTTGATGCCATTCACTGTATGGTTTTGAATGATAGATGTCTTAGTGTCAGGCAGACAGCTAAATTCATAGGCATTAGTTCTGGTTCAATACATGCTGTTTTAACTGAAATCTTGGGGATGAGCGAGCTGTCTGCAAGATGGGTCCCAAAAATGCTGACGCCAGACCAAAAGCTGCAAAGAGTCAACATTTCCAGGACACTTCTGACTCACTGTTATGTTGAGCCTAAGAATTTCCTTTGTAGATTAATAACTCATGATGAAACCTGGATTCATCACTTCAAACCTTAACAAAAGATTCAAACCAAACAGTGGAAACACTGTGGTTCTCCACCCTCAAAGAAGGTTAATCAGGCAATGTCAGTTGGCAAGCTGTTTTTTGCAATTCTAAAGACACAGTCATGATAGACTACTTGGAAAAGGGAAAAACTATTAATGGGCAGTAATATATTGGGGACTATATATAGAAAAATTGTGAAAAACTCATTTCTGCAACTCCTTTTGGGTGAAGCTTAGAACTTTTTGAACGACCCTTGTAGAAATGCATGTATGAGCATGACGGGAAGACTGGGGGTTCAAAATATTTTCAAAATTGTTATAGTTATTCCAGAATAATGACATTGTTCGTGTTTACAGTAATAAACATTGGTGCACATTAGAGTAACAGAAAAAAATCATGTTTAAGTTTGCTTTCTGTTTTCTGTACAGGTATTCTTATAGTGATGGTTACAGTTTATTTGTTATCTTAGGAGCGCTTTTCTGTCATGAAACTATTTACAATTCTAGCTTATTTGAGTTTTCCAACATTTTGAGAAGTACAGTAAATATATACTGATATGCACATTCATCAGCCCACACATGCAGAAGAAAGGATGTAATTTCATGAGAAATTTTTTCTCCCTTGTACTTTATAGAACAGAACCAGGAGCAACCTAGAAGCACAGACAGAGAGTACCTTGAGAGGTCGGATGTCAAGTTTAGCAGGTGGGATGGACCTTCAGATGAATACAGTCAGCGTAGTTATGATTACAGAGGTGAACATGACAGGCTGGAATTACCAGAGGACAGAAACAGGTCAGAGCCAAGAGTAAGGGAATCTGACAGAGGAAGGCCGGACTACAGAAATTGTTACAACAGGGGCGAATTTGATGGCTCAGATAGAAATAGGTGGCCAGACAGAACTGGTTCACCAGAACGGATGCTGGACAAAAGAGAAAGAGACTGGCCTGATAGATCAGTTAGAGGAGACAGGTTTGATCCGCAGGAACGATCTGACAGACACCTAGAGCGAGAATGGCCTGGCAGATTCGACCGTCTGGAGAGGCCAGACCATTCTGACACAGACTGGGTGAGGCCATCACGAAGAGATGAGTTTGATCGTTCTGACAGGTCTGATTGGCCAAGCAGGGACAGGACAGAACACCCTGACAGACTTGAACGTCCTGAAAGACATCTTGAAGTTGATAGACCAGATAGGCGAGACATACTTGACCGCTTTGACAAACCTGAACCACCTAACTGGGTAGACAGACCACCCAACCCTGACACGCTTGAACGAGATTCATTTTGGCATGACCGCCCTCTCAGACGAGATCTTCTGGACTGGGGTGATCGCCTAGGTCCCGACAGGGGTCTAGAGAGGCCAGATATCCGGCACAGAGAGCTGGACAGGATTCGAGATCCAGGCCCAGTGGGAGCTCATGATAGGTGAGTTTGCAGCCATCTTCTGTTTAGTATCATAATGCTCATCAGTTACCATTCACCTTGAACGTAACTTGCATCTTGCTTAGCTTCAGTTTCTGTGCAGGTAAAATATTTCTGAGGGAATCAAGATTCTTCTTTTTCTTCTAAGTGTACACGAAAGGGGGCCATTGATAGATTCAGATTTATGAGAAGCCCATTAATGAAAGGACATCAGAATTTACAAAATTTAGTACACTTCTCCCATTACCAACAACTTATACATGCAGCTAATTTATTGTAAAAATATTTTGCACACTATGTCTTTTTGGGCATCCTTTTTTGTGCTTGTGTAAATCCATAAGTAAGTCTCAAACACTTCAGTGGAATGTGTGTGACAGAAATGTAATGAATTTTTGTTTTTCCATTGAATAAGACATAGCACAAAATTGCTGATTACAATGAAATGGCCAAAGGATGTAAAAATAAATCCATGTGGAAAAATATAAAAAGAACTTTCATAAATATGGTTCCTAGCTGCTCAAGCTAATGAGAATTATTCAACCAGTCTGTTAAGAATGAGTTTGTGAATAGGCATGACAAGTTGAAAGGAATGAAAAGGCTCATTCCTGTTACAGATCAAAGAAGATGAAACAGTTGTCATTTTCTTCTGTTTTTAGTATATAAAACTGAAAAGTAATAGTTTTAAGGTTTATAATGGATGAGGAAAGAAATGCAAGCAAAATGCAAGTGTCTGGGAGTTATTAAAAGAGTAGAGTATGTTACTTTGCCAGTCAGATGTTTGGCGACAGTTCTGAAAATTTAAAAAAAAATCATTGACCTGAAACCAAAGTTCAATATGTGTTACATGTATTAAAGATTAGGTGGGAATTTTTGTTTTCAATGGCAGGTCGCCTGGGAGATTTACGCCTCCTGCAGCTGCACATCCAGAGTCAGAGTTTGTAAAAGTTGAAGACCTTATTTGCATGCCAGGGCGTAAATCAAGGCCATCCAACATTGTTATTATTGTCCGTGGCTTGCCAGGCAGTGGAAAAACATATGTTAGCAAATTGCTAAGGGTGGGTATTAGTAGTGATCACCAGACATGAATATGGCTGATTAGTGGAGAGATAACAGAAGCTTGTTTTCAATTCTGGCATAGCAAAAATTTATGCTAATACAAGTTGTGTTTGTTACTGATTAACGTTAACATTTTAGAACACTAAAAACTCATTTTGCATGTACATTTTTAGAATGCTTAATTTATAAATTACTGCATTATTGTTTATTACTGCTTAGTTGTTACAAATTATGTTTAATAAATGCAGAAAATTTAATTTTACTGAATTTGAGTATACCATTGAAATGCCTGCATTATACCATGTTGATGTAAACTATTTAACTTACAATATAAGTAGTTTAGGAACACCAATAGTGCAGCTATAAAACACATTATGGGCCAAACATATGTGTTGCATTCAGGATATTCATAAACTTTATAAACTTGAAATGAGATGAAACTGCATGTACATGATATGTTACTATTAGACACTACTCTGCAAACATTGGTTATACTTGCTTGGTTGATAAACAAAGTGTACCTGTCACTTTTAGACACTGCTTTGCAGACAGTGGTCATACTACTTGATTAAGTGTACGTGCCACTTTCAGGAGAAAGAGATGAATAGCGGGGGAAGTGCAGCTCGCATGCTGTGTCTAGATGACTACTTCATGGTAGAGCAGGAAAAGAAAGAAGTGGACCCAGAAACTGGCAAGAAAGTAACAAGAAAGGTTTGCAGATTCTATTCACTTTCTTTTTTTTTTTCTTTTTTTTTTTTTCTTTTATTGTCTCTTTTGCAGTCAGCTAGAACCCTTTTTCCTAACTGTAGAACATATGTACTAAAAATCAAGGAGAGATAATCATCATTATTATGAATGACAGGCAAATTGTTCAAGAGACTGTTGCTGCCAGTGCAGCAGCATTTCAGTCGTGTAAGAATTTAGTTTTCTTAATCCCCATTCCCCCGACAAAATAAAGAATGTTTGTAACATGACATCATCTCATACAGATATTTAAAATTTGTAACTACTTGTGGTTAATAATTTACATGATAGGATTGAAGATTTATCTATAAATTAAGCATGAATTATTATATAAAATATTTCACATATAATTTTGTGTCTTATTGTGTTTATCCATGTATAGGTGCTGGAGTATGAGTATGAGCAAGATATGGAAGATGCCTATCGTCAGAGCCTTTTCAAATCCTTTAAGAAAACTGTAGATGATGGCTTTTTCCCCTTTATCATAGTAGATGCTACAAACGAGAAGGTTACACATTTTGAAGAGTTCTGGAGCTATGCCAAATCTAAAGGATTCCAGGTGTGTATGATTTTCAATGAAAAAAATGGTTACCTCATATTTTCTATATTTTGCTCTGAAGTAAAATTTATGTTGATGCATTGTGTAGAGTGACTGACGATATGGAAGCATGTGTACAGATGTATACATTCCCTTTAATTTTAATCATTCCCCCCACCCACCCACCCACCCGATCCTTTGTTGATGAGTACATGTGGTTTTTAGCTTTTGATGGAGATAATGAATGTCTTTGGACTTAACCGGTCATCAATTTTGAGTGCAATCAAAGCTGTAAATTCCAGTGTGTCTTTAAAACAGATCTGTGTCCACTGAATTACTTAGGCAGGCTTCTGGAAAGCGGCTTTTAATGACTGCATTGCTGGGTTGGCAGGTTTTTGTGGCAGAAATGGAGGCAGATGTTCCTACATGCATCAACAGGAATATCCATAAATGGACAGAGTATGACATTGAGAAGGTGGGTTAGAGTTAGCAATATTAGTCTATAGATTAGTGCCACAGTACTTATTTTCTTGATGATGTATCAGTTGCTTTTGTTGTCTTTTGTATGAGACTTGGTGCAGTGCTCAAGACTCATTGTTGCATCTTTCACGTCTACTGTATCCGCAGTCATTCGTAATAAGATGTAGGGGAAAGCTGTCATGGACACACGTAGCACAGATGAATACACACATTTAAAGTGGACTCACTTGTTAGTCCACTTTAAATACAAACACATGCTTAGTAGAATGGGAAATGTTGTGTTACTTCAAATACTAAAATGAAAAAAAGTGTTAAAACTTTTTGTGTTTCACAAACAGGTAAAGCAACGTTGGGAAAAAACCCCACCACATATCCTTCGACTGGACATTCGCTGGCTTCTGCAAGAAGACTCAATTACTGAGGTAAACCACTAGCTGGAGAATTAAGAGACAGATTTTAAAAGGTTTTGCTGTTATTTGTTTTAGCCAATTTCAGATTTCAAAATTTTCTGTGAGAATTATTTGTTTCACTCTGTTATGTAGGCATTTTTATAAATTAATAAAATTAGTGCCATTTCGAGAAGTGTGTTTGCAAAGTGTTTTTTGACACTGGAAATCCTGAAGGTAGCTACTTTTGCTGATCTCCATTAAGGCATTAATAACCGAAACATTGGTTATTTGGTAAACTATCCCCACCAGGAACACTGTGGGTAAAATTCTGTAAGAAAAAATATAGAATTTGTCTTCTTAGGTGGAGATGGAAGATGCTCCAGATCCAAAGAAAGAGGAGGGAGAAGGTGCATCTGGTGAAAAAAGAAAGAAAGAGGATGATGATGAAGAGGAGGAAGATGATGCAGGGGTAAATGCTTAAGTGCCTGAATGCCAGAATGAATGGTGTATTTTGTGTGGTGTGTGTGTGTGCACACATGCATTCGTACAAGTGTGGTAATGTACCATAATGTGTGCTGCTGTTCATTGCGCAAAATTTTCCAATTTAAATCTCTTTAAACCTGAGAAGATATGGACACCTAGAAGCTACACATTTGTAGCATGGATGACCATGTACTGTTTTCACAGACATAAATTCCGTAGGTAATAGAAATATTTTAGCTCACCCTATATTGGGTTAATGATTCATGTATATTGTATAATAATTGACTATGGATCTTTAATCATCTTGAATTATCCTTATTGGTGTGTCATCATGATGACAATGGGGCTGGCTGCTTTCCCATGTTATAGCTGAGCTATTTTGGCATGAAACATGAAACAGCAATTACTCCTTGCTATTCCCACAACCTCTCCCCCAACCCACCACAGGTTTAGCACGACAATCATGAGAAATTCTTATCAAATTCTTTTTATACTTTATACTTAGCAAATTTAGGAACATGCAAGTCACAGGGTTTTAATTATGTCTTGTATGAAACCTGTGGGGAAGTCCGGTTTGAAATCTGGTTATTAATTGTTTATACCTTTTCTGGTTTGAGTCATTGGATTTTATCACTGCAAGGAAAAGAATTCAAAAAAATGTGGCCATTTTACCAATTCAGCTGGTAACTAAGTTCTTAAATTTTGTATTTTTTCAGGATTTGCTCATAACACACATACCTTGCCATGACAGTCCTGTGAAACCACATGTTTGAGAACATTAGGGCATTTATAGATTCTTGTTTACAACACTTTCATGACTTGAATACTTGGCTGGTTATAAAATGCTGGATCTGAACACAAAAATAATGGGTAACGAATAAAAAGCTGGTTCAAAGCACCTTTGTTTATTAAGTACTAAGATAGTTTTAGAAAAGCAAGATAATACTTTGAATAGATTACATAACACTTGAGTTTCCACTTCTGTTGGTTTACTTTTTACACAAGTTATTCATTCAATGTTATGCAATACAGTACATAAGTAGACACATAGATTAATCATGACATTATGCATATTACTTTAAAATCATTACAAATTCGTTACAGTAAGATTCTGCTGCACATCATGCACATATACACAGCTTGGAACATTGAAAATAGAACTGGTTTATTTAAGATGAGTTGATTTTCGCATTCATGTATGAGGCAGTCTAAAATGAGAGGCAAATAAAATAAGCACAAGGAAGGTTGCTTTTCATCCCATGGTTGAGAGTTCGACATTTACCATCTAATTATATTTATAGGTTAAAGTATTGCCTTAAATGTTCCATAAATTTTGGATAAAGATTGCATCATAATATCATGGTATTTACAGTTACACAGTTCATTCTGATGTCAGTTTACAACACAAGATTTTTGTGAACTTACAAATTGCAGTTTATTACAGTATCTGTAATCATCATTTCTAACAATACTTACATTATTCCCTATCAGAGCTGACACTGAAAGCTAAACCGTCTATGCTTCTCACTCAGCAGTACTTGTGGTAAATAATGTGACATTGTCACCCGATACTTGTCACCCATCTCAGTTCTTTAATGAATTTGTTACCAGCGAATGTTGTATAGATGTATATGGCTACTTATAAAATATAGCCCAGTGTAAAATATACTGGTTGGCGGTAAATGACTAGCTCTGGACTGTGCTGGTGTCATATTTTATTATCAAGTCAGTGTATGGTAACAAAATTAAGGAGCACATTGGTCATAGCACCGGGAAAAAAAAACTTTTGTTAATATGTTGTCCCCTATTGTAACATTACCTCTCCAAGCAATTACATCTGAATTCTTTCGTTATATACCCACAGGCACAATCACACAATTTGAATACTAATTACACGGAGCTGTAAAAATGTCATTGCAACTTACATAAGTTTCACCTTAATATGATTTGGGCATCAAGTTTTTAAAACAGGATTTTTTTTTCATCTTCCCCCACCCCACACACACCCCCCTCTCTCTCTCTCTCACACACACACACACACTTTCACTCTCGCTTTCTCAAATAAATGCACACACTGTCACTCTAATACCCTTATGCAATGAAACAGGAATATGTTCGAGTACAGGCGTTTCCACAAAAGGTCACATAAATAGTAGCATCAAGGTGCTATAAAAAGAGGAATTAGGCTCCTTCTGTGACATAACATATGGGGCCGTTTTTGAAGACCGGCAAGAAAGGTGTAGAGCACCTGACTTGGTGTATCGGGTATGTTAGAGAAGAACGCTTCTCGGGTATTGGTGATGGGAGTCCTGCAAGGAGCACATCACTGCTGCGGATTGTAGCAAGAGTGGTGCAAGCTGTGTCCCAGACTTCACATTCTCCATAACTTTGCATATATAAACATTAGTTTATGTGTTGTATTTCCATCATTATTTCGAATCAATGTGACAGAATATTGCATGTAAAACAACCAAATAACAACAAAAATAGCTTTGTAAGTATAGGTTGGCAGTTTACAACCCCATCCCCAACACACTCATAACTCAGAATAATTCCAAATATTATTTACATTTCTTTTTAAAAAGTGGAAAGCCACGACCACTTATCTGGTCCAGTTTGCATTCAGTGTGGGATGGTATGAAGAGACTGGTAGACTGTGTTGGTCGAGTCGGTGCCCGTAGCTTGGATGGAAACGGACTGTAGATCACATTATGGTGTATGAAGGCCGCGCTCACAACTTGGTGTTAGTATATACTGTAGATGACATGTTACGGGTTATGAGGCCCATGCCCACGCTCCCCCACCCCATATATCCTAGATGACATTGTATAAGAGGGCCACGCCACAGCTTGTGGTTGGCGGCGGACTCTCTGTCTTGTGCTCACTATGCAAAGCTGCTTTGTCTCACAGGTGTACAAGAAGTCCAAGTGGGAGCTCGACACATCGGAAGTCAAGCTAGGTTAGTTGTTCCATATTGTGTTTGTGGCATTTCTTTTCTGCTGTTCGTGGGCGCATGCGTGTGTGACCTTACTGTGGCTGTGATCACATAAGCAATTAAAAAAAAAAATTAAGCTATGCAGTGACTAGAAAAGTAGTTTAGGTCATTTTCTCCTTCCTCTCTCTCCCTCCTGTCTTACTGCGCGGGCGCTTGTGCTCTTGTTTAACTTTAGGAGACGATCACATTAACTAATCAGTCGCACAGAATGCCATTTATTACACAACATAGGCGTAAACATATCAAGGTTTTTTATGTGCTTTTTTTTTTTTTTTTTTTTTTTTTTTTTGAGTATTATGCGAGTGCGATGTTCACACACTTATTGAGATTAGCGATTAGCAAAGAGCCAACAAATGTCGCTGAATTATCTGCTATGTTCCTTGTAGACAAGCTGGATGGCCTGTCCCATGGCATGCACAAGCGCGAGGCCGCGGGAACCACGATGGAGGACTATTTGCAGTTGGCAGATGATTACTTTGCCCGCAAGACCAAGCCGGGCAAAAAGATGGTGAGTGTTCTATGCTGGCCGAGTTACTCGGGTCTTGGAGAATTGCGAGTGAAGTGGCGTTGTCGATACATATTTTCTTTGATCAGTGCCAACAATAACTTGGAATTGCCCACTGAGAACAGAATTTGTGGACTTAACAATAGAGTTGACTGGCTTACAAATGTACAGATGCATTAGTCGTGGTTTCTGCTGTCAATGAAAGGGTGGAATCCATTCACAAGTTTATATTTCGATCACGATACGATTATTTATCCTAATTTTGTTTTATCTTGAAAGGCCATGCATGAACTTAAATCAACAGCCATGAAAATAATATTCATTCAGATTTATCCAGAAATCCATCAGTAATAATCATTAGCCAATAAATTATGATTGTCATCGTTCAATCAACATATGTCATCATGTCCTATTCTGTAAAGTACATTGTACCTGGCATTGGATTAACAGTTGTTTAATGGGCTATGTAGAGCTGAGTGTTAATCACTAGTTTTCGTGTCTGTAGGTGCGCTGGGCGGACCTGGAAGAGCGCAAAGAGCAGAGTCGGAGGCGCGAACTGGGCTTTGTGGTGGGGCAGACTCAACGCGACTGGGACCGCATCACAGACGACTCGTTTGCCGATAAGGCTCTCAACCAGACTAAATACATTTAACGTAGGAACGCGCACGAATCATGCTCAGGAAAGGGAAAAAAAAGACCTGTTGATATTAATCTCCTGGCAGTCGAGCATCCTCCATCCCCTCCCCACCATCCCAAATAGAAAGAGACAGACATCAAACCGGACGATTTGCTGTTTTGTGCACAAGCTTAGACTACTGTTTCTACTAATTTTTACTTTTTTTTTTTAAAGAAAGCTAGTCGTAGACTTAACAAGCCTGTATTGTTTTCACAAGAGACGCAGCTACACGAAGGACTGAGTAAAGTTTATGCGCGACGATGTTACTATTATAGATGTCACAGCTGTTACAAGTCTGTTGAGGGTCACATTTCCTGAGAAGGCAGCGACAAATATTTCCATGAAGCATTAACACGAACTCGTCTTTAAAGTTTGAAATACTGACATCGTTGCACGGATGTTAACGCCCATTTCATCATCTTGCCCATTGGCTGTTGTCAATTCTTCGATTGACTTGCAATGTGTGGATCGTGTCCTTTTCCGTGGATTCGGAAGATAAGGCGTCGTCAGGAGCTACTGTAATGTTAGGTTTGAAGGTAGTGTTTTCGGACTCCACTCAGCACCTGGCTCTTAAACTCGATATTGTGTGCTTGTGGAATGTTTTTTTTAACATTTTATGTTCATTTGGTCTTTTTGGATTTTGTTTTTCTTGTATATCTGCTGTAGCTGTATGAAAGAGGAACGCATTAAAGAACTTGATTCCAAGAAACGGGTTCCATGTTGTTTTTACTGTGCATGCCACAATTATTTACTTTCTGTTGCACTCATGCACTACCGATGAAGTCGCCCTCAGAGCCGCGCAGTTTGCCACTAATACACCTTTGCTTTCCCCATCCCATTTGCACGGCGCGTATCAGTCACGTGATCTTTACGTCAACGTGGTTATGTTTGCTTTTTCATAGCAATTACCTTACGCGATATTGTTGATAAGGTCTGACGATTTTTTTTAAATACTGTGTAAATATTTCAGTTTGAATGATTCCCAGTCTAGTCTTTGGGAATAAAAACGTTTAGTTTGTGTGTCATTGAGCGGGCGAAACACGAGATTACTGTAGTTGTTGTCAACCATGGTACATTTAAAAAATCTTGTTCAATAAATCATCTTCCATCACCTTTCTTCGACTTGTAAATTCTTTAAATATGAGTGGATCGTGTGCAAAGACTTGTCTGAGAAACTATTAGGTTTTACATACTTCGTCACTCCAAGTATCGTCGATCGCGATTGGTCAGTTTATTTTACCGTGGTCCGTCAACAGTAGAGGCGATTGGTCAATTTCAGTTGACACATTTGCTTGTTTGTCGGAAGCTCGGGAGCCGAGTTTGTTGATAGCTACTTTTTCAGTGTTTTTGTTTTAACGGTACATCAGATCTTCGGTGTCTGCGTTTTTTGTTTGTTTGTTTTTATTTTTATTTTATTTTTTTTTTACTTAAATTTTTGTTTTGTTTTTTCCCCACCACTATTTAAGTATGGAGAACCTCACAAGATGTGAAATAATGAGAACACGAGCTTTACAAGAGCTATTCCCCCAACACTTGTATAATTACTGCTCGTTTTTTTTTTTTATGTGTGAGATTCCGATCTGCGGTTGCTGCTGGTCTTCCATTAATTCTGCCATTTCCTTCCCTGGTCCCCTGTGCCGCTGGATGAGCAGGAGATCACAAGATAATACAGACTGATAAGTCGAAGGGAACTGTTTGCGTGCGTTCAGGGGGAAAAACTTGTTTCGGTGCCTCGCATCAGGCGGAAAGCGAAGTCCGGCATGACTTTGACATTCTCAAGTACCGTTCACCGTCGTGGACAGAGGAGAGACATCCATTTCAACCACTTACTAGCCCATCTCACATGACTAACGATATAATGAGCCACTACAAGTTGGACAACAATTCACAGCTCAGTCAGTATTTAGCTTCGTCATCAGGGTCTAGCTGGACTTTCTGTCTTCTGTCAGAGACCAGATTTGAGCTGACAGCCTCGGGCCACTGGACGTTGAGTGATCGTTACTGAACGTTGCCTCTTAATGTTTATGTTTGATGTGGCTCTGTCTTCCAGGAAGTCTGTTAATAAAAGTGAATGGTCCCCTCGCTAGCACGCTCTTTATTTGTGTTTTGTTTGCTTGTTTACAATTCCTACACGTTTGAGCATGAAAGAGCATGCCGATGATATATGTTGGCGGTAGGTGTATTTTGCAGACTTCTCAGTTGGAGCAGTTTTTTAGGATGTTGCTCGAAGAATCTTCGTGGGAGTCGGATGCGTGTGTTGACGCCATCGCCAAGGTCGAGTGTAACGAACACGTCAGTAAAAATAACAGCATGCGGTATGTTACTCTAAAATACAGTTCATTCCTGCATTTGTTCACTGTTCACACCACGCCCACTTTGTCTATGCATCATCCGACGCGTGGCGCGTCTGACAACAGATCAGTGCGCATTTAGTTGCCTTATTGGCTGCTGTGAGGTGATACTGTTTGTGTTGCTGCCACCCACCCCTATTTCCCGACCACCATTTGCCTCTTTGTGTACTGCTTGGTTGACTTTACATCAAGCTGTACCCGAACACTTTCGTTAGACAATATTCAAGGTCTGTATATTTAAAAAAAAATGACTTGGTGTGCCAGAAATTCCCTCTGTGTGTGTCTGTGCGCGCGCGACACTCAGTTTTACATGCAGGTGAAAGTTGATACACTACTTAAGAAGAGACCGCACAGTCAGACTAGTGAGCGATTAGCAGTCCGCATGACTTACTCTCCACAGCTTACTGACTTCTGTTTCTACTGGGAGGTGGGTGTGTATCCCCCGCCACCCACTCAACTTCGCTCGCACCTGTTGTTGCATCATCCCTTTAGCCTTCCCACGCTCCTCTTTCCTACCCTCCCTCCCACCCACCCAAAAAAAGCACTTACACAAAACCCACTCGAAGAGGTAAACAGATTGTGTTTCTCAGTAGATGGATTGATGCTCTGTCAATTAATCTGGGATTAATTGACGAGGGTGTTATGACGTAATACAGTGACTGGAATTATTTAATTATTAAATTACCCAGAGTGCAGCGTGTTTACGATCACAGACTACTCTTGCATGCATGCTACCTTCCTGATGCCACGGCAGACGAAGCCTGGCATGTTGGGTAAAGGTCGACATTGTTACACGAAGTCGTGGTCGCCCTTTCGCTGTACAGTCAGAGCGTGAAGTGGGTTGTTTCCCCCTTTTGGTGGTGGTGGTCGCAGGACAGAACATTGCTCTGCATACTTCACCTGGTCCTTGGGTCGGTTTGCTTTGGAAGTGAGGAGACTTAGGTGACTGCTGAATTGCTACAAATGTAAATAAAATATACTACACCAGTGTTGCGTGTTTTAAAGAAAGGGTGTGTGAGTGCTCGCGTGTGCCTGTGTACATTGTGAGCTGTTTGAAAGTTGAAGAACATTCATCAATAGTAAGGAGTAATCTCCAACTGTATGCTATCATTGACTTTAAATTGACATTCAGGTGAAACGACAGTGCACATGACATGAGCATTAAGGGTTTGACGAGTAATTCATCCTAATGGTGTCAGCTTTTTCCCCCTACACCTGCCTCACCTCCATCCCCTTCATTTGATGCCCTCGTCCTACTCCGGTGGTATTGCACCTGTAGTCTTAATGCACAGAAAGATTTGGTGAACGTGTTTTGGTTTTTTTTTTCATTAAATCTTGAACTTCGCAGGAATTGTCCCGTTTAATAGATTAGCTCTCTTCAAATTATCTCCCCTTTCCCACCCGAAAACGAGTTGTGGCCCAGCGCTAAGTACACTGGCTAGACATCACGTACATTGGATAGTTTTGTTTCCCATCCTTTATTGCAGGATTTTAAAGACAGGTGTACGGAAAACGTTTGTTTGTTGTTGGTGTGGGAGGCTTCCTCCTTTTCTGTGTGAAATTCGTAATTTACAGTCTCACAACGGACCGTGGGTGTGCGCGTGCTTATGTACGTGTGGTAGAGGTGGGTGAGGAGATATATCGCCCTCGTAGAGTGAGGTGTTAACCGACACGCATGACAGGAAAGCAGCAGAATATCTGCGTGACGATTTTTTTTTTCATATTCACACGAATGCTGCCATGCAAAGGACAATAAACACACCATAATAGACAACTCCAGGCCATAACAATCACGATACAATTGATCTTGAGCCCCACCTGTTTTCTTACCCCTTCACTCAAAATGTTACCGTAGGAAAGGATTGCAATTGATAAATAATCGAATTCACACACACATATATATATATATACAGCTATACTCGCTGTGGTGTGCCTATTTACTACCCTTGTCTAAAACTAACATCTGACATACGTTTATCGGCACATGGATGCATTATTGTAATAAACACATGTCACAATAATTAAATGACAATGCAGTCGTTGCAGCACATCACGGGCAGCCGTTGCATGATGTCATCGTTGTTGGCGGGTATTAAAGGGAAAAGCGAGTCAAGTGGTGACGGGCTATTATTAGGTTGTGAATGTTTTACCAAAATCTTGGGTTGCAAAACAACCATTTACTTAAAAACATTATTAGAAACACAGACCGACTGTAACCGCCGGTGATGTAGGCGGACACATTAGACAAGAAAAGTATGGAAGTGTACCAAAGCAGGTGAAAGCATTTTTTTCCATGCAAACCCATTGGACAAGAAATGTGTCGAGCGAGACTGCGATGCTGATAACAGTTTTGCCGACTGTTCATTGCGACCATGAGATAGATATAGCAGCACGGAAAGCTGGCATTCTGTGACATGGCACCGCTTACTGAGAAATGAACCAGGCTTGTCTTGGTTGCGTCCTGCCTGTGCAAGTGAAGGAATCTGTGTGCAATACTCTGTAAACATTTTGTTACCAGTCCAACAGGCGCCTAAGGCAGTTTACACAATTTTTCCAAAGCATTATTCTTTTTTTTTTTTTTTTTTTTTGTTCTTTTTTTTTGACACACGTCCCGACAACTTTTTTCCCACAACAGTTATATTTTTTTCTTCATAAAATTGCATCGGGGAATGCAAATATCGACGAGACGGTTCTATCATTTGCTGTAGATGATGTTTAATGACAATAATCATGCTTATAGAAAGCCTTTCTAACTGCTGAAGGTGAATTCAAAGGGGTTCACTCGTTTTTGGGTTGCGCCACATATCTACGTAAACCCTAATCATGTTCAGCAACTGCCGCGGGGACTGAATTAACATAGGTATCTAACATACATCAGGGTGTACTAGCACGCAAGAGGTAGGCATTAAATCCAGCTTACAAAGCCATTATTGTTCAAACACAGACACTCTCGGGGTGGGAGAAAACTGCCAACAGTGAGGCCGAACACCTGCACCCACATTCCCTTCACTTTATCCTCCCTCCCTCTCCCACCTCTCACACCCATATACGACTTGCGAGGTCATTCACTTGCCGCGACCCACTTGCAGAAGACGATGGTTGTAGCGGTTAAAGGGTGAAAGTAAACCAAAGTAACAATCGCAGCAGAAGATGTGTAACCGATTCATTCTGACCGTTAGCTTCTCGCTTTTGACAGTTTGATGATACCTCCAACGCCTTTATTAGGCTGAATAAGCAAGCTAACTCGATTAAAGAAAACCTGGTTGTTTGTCAATGATACTCTATCATTGTACATTCCTATACACACCCTAGAAAAGCAGCAAAAAAATAAAACACAAAAACGAGCACTTATATAGGTTTTTGTCATATAAGGGCTTTGTATGAGTGTACAAAATGTAGTCCATCTGGGGTCTCCATAGGTGAGTACAATCGTAATCTTCCGGAAGTCTCTAGAGAAGTCTGCACTGGTAACCAAATCCATTGCAGGGTTTCGTCCATTGTAGACTGTAATGTAGTCGGGGATGCCCATCAAAGTGTTTATAATTGCCACTTGTCAAAGATGCTCAAACAAAAAAAGTAAATCATTGTTTCAGCGGGTTAAAGACTCACCTGATTGGTCCGAGTCTGGTAGGTAGAGATAATATGAACATATATCTGAACATTTCACCGCCTAAAACACAGCGGTGTACTTATTATCAAATTTCACAGCTGGTAATTTGCACCTGTAGTCAGCAAGTCCATCAAAATCTCGCTCCCGCGCGCGAATGACGTGCGACGTCACATCCGGTGGCGTCTATCTGTCTGAGTAAGCATTTGATGGACAGAAGGTGGAGAAATACATCATTTATCGTCCTTTAGTAACGAAGACGAGTTTGAAACGTTGTTCTCTAGCCTTGGAAGTATTAAACTTTACAATTTTTAAACCTGAGGATTGTGAAGGTTCAAACCTCAAGCACAATGTGCTCAGCCAGCAGACGACGAAGAACAACTTCACAATACGACGTGGTAAACGCCTTTGACCCGCGTAAAATTTTGCAACTGTAGGTGATCATTACATTGTATGTTTGTTTACTTACATACGATCACAAAAATCTAAAGTGTGAACACTTACCATTGGAACTGATTTTCACGTTTATATGGGCATAGTTGCTCCCACGGTTGTTGATGTAAATAACAGGAAAGGAGACTCTCCCTCACAAATTTAAAAAAAAATTGACATGCAGAGATATATTTTCGAAAACGCTGTTGTAGATATTCATTATCTTGTACTGTATGTACGTTACAAGCAAAATAATAAGTGATATGAAAGGAGTCTTTGGTCGTGAAATGATTCCCCAGTCGGTAGACCTTTAATATGTATCTTCATGAAACATACATTGGTTTATTTGTTAGCATATTAAAATATTATAAATTTACATTATCACAACTATGGATCATATCTCTAAGCGCTGACCCATTAGCATAAACGAACGTTACATATTAAACTTATTTACAACAAATAATAATCAAGACAATGATAACTTTAGTTCAGATAGCACTAATTCTCTAGAAGTTTCGCGAACAAAATTTTCTCAAGTGCACATAAACGATTTATAAAGGGTCTTTCTAGAAATATCTCAGTCGTGGGCTAATAACATGATTCGGACTGTCATTGAGGAGGGTCACCTGGCCATTTCTAGCACCTTATCAACTGTGCTTGTAATCTCCAGGTGCGAGTGTCAGAACTCGGGAAGAGTGTGCAGTCATTCGGCCGTCCAGTCAGTCGTCGTCGCACGTGGAAGTTACCTGTTGAGGTGAGCTTGCCAGACAAACCCTTCCGAAGTCCTCGCTGTTACCTTGACGTGGTGGAAGGGCTCAGTAAGGGTTCAGTGCCACGCCTGCCTTTGTACAGGTGCATACATGTAGTCTGACATATAAGGTAGTGTTTGAGAGATGGGCGGCGTGGCGCAAAGCTCTGAAGCCAAAGCAGCAGGCACGAGTGACCAGTAACTAATCCGTTTATTAATTTACCCTTGTTTTTTGTTGTTTTTTTTTTCTTTTCATGGAGTCCGGGGGTGGGGGGCCTACCCAAATCGTTTTATCAGCTGGTAATTTATCGTTGGGGGGTTATTTTCAATAACTTTCTCTCACGTATAATGAGTGGCTGAGATCGTGATTGACTGAGAACATACGGAAACAAATTTTTTCTGCACAGACATGATACAGAACTATTTGATGAATACCATTTTACTGAATTTAAAATCTGAGTGTAGTAGAGGATATAAAAACAATTGAATATCGTAACTGTCATGGGGATCTTCATTTCTTCCAATTTGTCATTTTGTTTTGAAATGAGAGTATAGCAATGTAGTTGCCCTTAATATTTACTTAAAGAACATTCATGATTGTCGTTTTGTTTCGGAATGAATGTTAAAAGCTTACCCGATTGCTCATTGAAAATCGTTATACCGATTTGAGAGAAGAGTGTATTCCACCCAAGTACTATAAATTTCCCTCTAACTTTAGATTTTCTGTACTTATTGCTGATAATAATCCAGGGATAGCACGCTGCTTTGCCATTTACCTCTTCAACCTATTAGAATGGAGGAATAAAGATGTGACACACTAGTCTTTATTTGTATAGTTTTGAATATATATAACCCGCCTATGCAATGTGTTTTTATTCAATGCATTTCCTATGTAACAAAGTCATGTGATTTTATCCTCTTGATATGGACCGATGGTCTAATCCAGTGATGCCCAACCTTTTTCGGCCTGCGGGCCATATCCATTTCGGACAGCCGTGTCGCGGGCCACTTCACCGCAAAAATACAAAAAGGAAAAAAAAATAGAGCAGATACCATTTTTTATTAGAAACAAGTTGTACTTACCATTAATTATGTAGTAATTAGTGGGATTTTTGAAGTTGTTTACCCGAAACCAACTTCTGAATGTCCGGCCTCATCGTAGAGACACCAAGTCGGAGCACTGAATCGAAATGTTCGTCCATCGAAAAAAAGATTGGGAAACGCCCCTACGTGGGGATAAATACTTCTTCCCTTTTTTCGTTTTTTTTTTTCGGTTTTTTTTTATTACTAACATGCCGATTTCCTGCACTGTGGGCAGAAGTTTCGCGGGCCGGATATGGCCCGCGGGCCGTAGGTTGGGCATCCCTGGTCTAATCAATAAAAATTTTCGTTGGTCCGTTCATTCGTTTCCCCCTTTGTGATACACCCGGATGACAAATCATTCACAAAGATGTGATCAGACAGAGCCTTGTAGGGTATGGAATATCCTTGTTCAGGGTTGCTGCACCATGTTGACCATGCTTTGTTTATCTTGATTGATAGTTTTCAATTCATGAAGTGAGGCGGGATGGAGGGATATTTTTGCTGTTGCTGTTTTGGGATTTTTGCATCACAGCTTATTAAACCCATTTGTTTAGGAAGCTGTGCATTTGAGCGGAGGTGGTCTGCAAGATTTGTGAACGATGTTGTTTTCTTTATAATTATATAAAAATCGAGCAAAAAATGCACTTATATTTGAGTTATTGTTTGCCCGCTGTTTAAAAATTTTCCCCCTTTTTAAAGTTTTGGATTCAATTTGTGTCTGTTTATTATAAGCTTATTTCAAGCTATTTACACGAAGGATGAAAACAGTTTATTATCTGTAAAACAAGATATTAACTGGCTCAAAATATTTTAATCCAGTGGTCAACAGTCATTTGAACATGTAGGAACATCTAACTGCCATTAAGGGTTCCCTGCACGTATTCCCATTTTGTAGATAGTGGTTCTGGGTAATTAATTTTATGAACCTACTAACGACTATCATAACATCGCTTGGCTTCTGATGAACAGGAACTACCTGAATGAGGTTTGAGCTTTCACATGTTTCATAGGTCACTGCACCTGCATTTGAATGTCTGTTTCCGCTCTACTGAACCACCTCAGTGCTCTCTCCTGCGCTTTTTGCTAATTTCTTTCATCATTGTTTGCCGCCTATTTCGTCCTGCAAACCCGGGGGCATTTCTTTGCCTCGGTATTCATCTTCGCCGAACAACTTCAACTGATATCATGGTCAAGAACACGCTTCCTGTTGAGGTGAGTGTAACACAGCTGGAAATATTTTGTGAGATATTGTGTTGCCACTGGAGCTTGTAACCCTATTGAGATTATGCAATCACGACCTCGGTGGGGTCGCTGTGGGGGAAATGTTTGTATTTTCTTTGTGAAATTCATAGTCCCCCAGAATCTAATGGCGGTTTTGTCACCAAGACATCAGGGGGGTGAGGGGAGGGTCTGATCTGTGGGTGGAAAAGCTCGTATCCGACAAACACCATTTCTGGGTGTGGCACCTGCTGACGGAGGCTACAACAGCAACCACCTGACCTCACAGTGTCCTGCTTGTGGGACATACCTATGTGTCGTGTAAGACACCAGTGTCACGGAATGTGGGTTTCTTGCAGCACTTGGCGTGAGAATGTCTCGTCTGCATATGTGCTGGAGTATGTTGCTTGTGTAGGGTGGATGTTGAAGATACACAGCATCACTCAAGAGTCCTTGTAGTTACCAGTTTATTGCACCACTTGGCGTACTCAGGGTCAGTGAACTTCGTGTCATGCGTGTAATATTTATTATTAGTTGATTAATTCCAATGTCTAATAGGTAAAAACGTATTTCCTAGTCGTGTGATATGTGGAGATTTGTCCGCAGTGAGCGAGAAACCTTTTTTGTGCTTGTTTGTTTAGCTTTCCTCTGCGCTGCCTCTGAAAAAGGATGTTTGCACTTCTGAATCGTGGAAAGCTTCATTTCTTCTGGCTATGAGTTTAGAACCTGCATGCACACATAAAAAAAATTATTATTTGTTGGAGGTCAGCTAATGCATGCCTAATATATCCTGATGCCACAGACCTCATTCTCTGGGGTCGTTACCGTTAAGTCCACAGTTATCTCCCTTTACTGCCGGAGCACAGCGAGTCCTTCCTTCTACATCGTTGTTAGTATTTTGTGATCTTGTTCTACATCCTTCTTACTATTTTGTTCTACATTTTTCTACAAATGTCAAGGTCTGTAGTCACCTTGGGCCTCTTTGGGACAGGGGAGATCACTGTTGCTTTGAAACAGCGGTGTTACGTGTGGGGCAACACTTGCCGACTTTATTGTATTATTTTGAGGGAAATCAGTTAGGAAACGAACAGTTTGAGTTAAAAGCAATTCAGAAGAGATTTGCTGATCCCTTGTTGAAAGTCAGCAATGCCATGATTTATCAGGGAATATCTAATGTAACTAAATGTCTCACCTGATGTGTATTGTCTTACTTTCTGACATTCCTAATACAACTGTCATGCGTAGAGAATATTGGGAATGTGGAGCTCATTTCTGAACATTTCACAAAGTCAAGCTGACCCCGAGAAAAGAGAGGTCTCTAACACCTAACTCCCTGGCAATGAGAAGGTCAGGGAGCGACCTTTACCTTTACCTTTGCCTTGCTGACTTTAAAACCTTACAGCACCCGTTATAAAAAAAAAAAAAAAGTTGCCAGTGCTTGGGCGAAGGCCTAACCATCTGCTACAGAGCAGTACGAAGGGAGAGTGCTCATTAATTTCCATTTGTTTCTCCCGTCTAAACATATTACTCTCCAACGATGTGTAAAGGTCATCGGCCGACCTTTACCTCATTCATTGTAGTCCCTGTGCCGTGGGAGAGTCTCACACTATACTTGCATGTTGTGCCAGATGAAACAAATTTGTTGCCAGCATTCTTTATTACATGGTGAATAGAGGGGTGGGGAGGTATGTCGGACTACATGCAGCGGAGCGAGCGCAGTACCCGAGGTACTGAAGGCCTTGCATGGCGGGGAGAGGGTGTGAGGAGGAGGGGCGGTTGTAGGGAAAAACTAGATATCAGATATAAGAAAAAAAACACCACATCCTGCATGCATGCATCCGCCATTAAGGACTTTTCTTCTATAAATACAATAAAAATGGATTGCCAGGCTCACACACAGTGGCCACATGTTGACTCGCTCGTCTGTTCGTGGATGTAACAAGTCTTAGATGTCAAAGCAGTGGATGAACTCTATTTTGCAGCAATCATCGTAAATAGCTGTTAACTTACTATCATCAATTTATGAAGGTAAGGAAATGATTGTTTGAAAACATAAAACATAAAACTTACCTCAAAATTCAGGGGTAAATGTCCACACCCGACAGGTACCTGTAAGTGCAATAAGGAGAGCAAAGTCGGTAGTAAAAACGCAGGAACATTGCAGCAGAGTGGATAGCTTCGTCCGGGATTGAACTTCTGATTGAATTTCAGAGTATCTATCCGTGTAGAGATAGCTAGGGAGGCATTGTCCAATCCAGGGTTCCTGTTTTCAGGTTGGTCGAGGTGTGAGAGTATTCCATTGCAGCTCTGTTATTAATACCATTGGTTGTCTTTTGCGAGTGGAAGTATTAGACACACAATACCTGCACATGTTTTATTCTACTCATATCAGCGTGGGAGCTAAGTGTGTGCAGCAGATGTATTGTCGCGTGGGTGTGCTGCATTTGTTTATTTGCATAAGAGCTCAAGAGTTCAATTGTCAAACCAACACGAGAAGGGGGATCACCCTAGCAGGAAGGAACGACATCGGCGACGGAGAAGAAAGTCATCGGCTTGTCGGGTGTCTGTCGACTGCGGTAGTGCTCATCATCACCATTAGTGTGGACTGGCAATAAGAGAACAGCTGTAACAACTGAGAGATAAGTTGGTGCGCGTATGAATGACAGAACGATTGGTGGTCTGAAAGGAGAATAAAGGTGTATTGTGTATTCAGCGAATGGTCGGTAATTAAGGTGACTCCGGGGGGTCAGTCTGTTAGGTTGTCAGTTATGAACAGACAAATGGGTGAAAACGATCATTGATATTCTCTCCGCCAGCAAGAGCAGGAGTCGGATACCGGCAGACCGTTCAGTCTGTCCAGGTCTTTTCACTACATATAAACTTCCGATAACATTCAACCCCATTTAACATTTCCAGTCAACCTAGGGTGGACTACCTCGTACAATGAATATTAAATGATTGGAAAAATTACAGCTGTAGGGTAGCCTAACCAGTGTCACTGATGTCATCACGAAAGTAAAACTCTTTCTATTCATTACTGGCTTCAGTCTCTACTAACATTCAACTGCAAATGGTGAATAATAATAATTAAAAAGTCAGCAAGCGACCTTACTTCACCTCCCTGACCCTAAAAGCTTACAACACGCGGTGGAACAGCTGCCGGTGTTTGGAGGAAGGTCTGACCATCTGTTACAGAGATAGGAGGGGAGAGTGCTCATTAATTTCCATTTGTTTGTCACATCTTAATTTCCCATCTACCCTGATGTAAACCTCAAGTTTCATTTGTCGGTCATAACATGTTGCCTACAGATGTATGCTGTCATCAATTATCTTTTTTCTTTAAGTCTAAAATAGCGAGGCTTCTATCTGTGTTTGCTTTCTGGAAGCAGTCAAATCTTATAATTATTCGATCTCACACATCGACAAAGCTGCCTTACCGAAGTGGTGGACATAATGTAGTCATGTGACCTGGGAGTCGCATCTCCTGAATCATCCCGAAGACCAACTTCAAGAAACTGGGTGTACTGTAGGGATACATTCCTCCATGCAAGCTCAGATAAAAGTTGACATTAAAGGGTTGACCACATGACACTCGTTGACTGGTTGGGCTGGAGGAATGAAAGCTCATATCCCATAGGCGACCAAAACGTAGATAAAAATCAGAGGAAGCACGTGGCTCTCTGTCTTTTGCTTTTTTACTCACACACTTTGGAGAGACAAGGATACAGCCACAACTCGTTTTGAGCAGAGCGGAGGGGTGAGCTGCAGGAGGGACCAGCTTTTTAAGGAAAGGTATGAACTGGTAGTTGCTGGACCTTAGGGTGAGGTTAGGGATGCTTGTATTTAAGTGTTGTAGTACAATTCATAAAGTAGTGTTGTGTATCATGAATTATGGTCTTGTGTTATCTACCCACTGCTATCCACAAAGGAACGGAAGGATTAACAAAAGAATTAACTAATAAAAGTCAAGTATAGAAAACGAATAAAGGAATCAGATAACAAAAAGCAAGAATGTCATGACTCAGCAGAGGAAGAGAAGTGGTGAAGTAACAATAAACGGAAAAAGTGAGGGGAGGATGAAAAATGACCAGCAATGTGTGGACTGTTGTTAGGAGTGATGCTCTAGGAAAAGGTATGTCTTCGGGGCACATTTAAAAAAATTCAATGGTGGGTAGATGGCGGATTTTGAATGGGAGAGAGCCCCATTGTTGTTTTTTTTTTTTTTTTTTTGTTTTTTTGTTTTGTTTTTTGCACAGTAACTAAACATCCTGTGACCATATTTTTTGTTGTTGTTGTTGTTGTTGTTGTTGTTGTTGTTGTTGTTGCTGCTGCTGCTGCTGCTGCTGCTGCTGCTGTTGCTCTGGTGACAGGAAGAGTAAGGAGACGGTCATCAGACGAGGAGCCGAGTGGTCTAGCTGGGATGTAAGTAAGGGAAGAGCAGTTCACAGAAAGGATGAGGGCAGAAGACAACTACGTGTAGACCTCTGCCACATTTTATGAGCTCATTTTTATGTACCCCGGCCTTTTGCTCGTTTGTATGTGTGTGTTTTCTGTTCTGTTTTTTTAGCATTACAGCCGTGCTTAAAACTATTTTGTTGCTCTCTGTGTCTCCAGTCTCTGGGTTGTCGCTCAAACTGAGAGCTTCCAGTTGCTTCTTGTCAAAGATTCTCTGTAGTCGTTTAGTGTCGTGAGTATTTTTTTTATACTTCAAATATTTTTCAATCTCCCGTCAAAATGACTAACATTGAAAATAACAACTTCTTCTAAATAAAAAGAAAGACACCAACTTTACTATTACAGATTACTACATCAACACAAGGACATCATGAACTTCCGTCGAGTGAATTGGAAGACTTTTACTTGGCTTGTAACCCTCGTTGTGCCTGCGGTCTCATCAAATCCTGTGTGTGACGTCATTTCCGCTTCGGCCGTTGAAGGCGATCCTGCTGGGTAAAGCAGTTGTCTTGTCACTTAAAGCTGTGTTTCAAAGTATTTTTACTAGTTTGTTTTCAGTCTACATTACCTCCTGTATGTGCTGAAGGTAAAAAGATCGACACGTGTGTGTGTTTGTGTGTTCATTATTTTCAGGGTTGTTACTCAAGTTCTTGAGAAGTACGAGGGCGCCCTGCTGCTCCTCCTAGGTTTCGGGGGGGTCTCGGTCCTGGTGGCGGCGTCCTACAACATCATCCGCTCCTACGTCTTTCGAGACGTCAGCAGCCTGGACTCGGCGTTCGACGCCGGCGGTCGCGTGACCACGAGTCTGACGGCTGTGACGGTGGGGATGCAGCTGCTGTGGCCGGCAGACTTCCTACAGAGTGCAACGGTCACTGTCAGGGTTCGTCATGTTTAGAGAAATGATAAACAACCGTCAACAAATTTTATATTTGGACCAAACCGTTGTAATTATCTGAATAACTTTACAAATATTAATCTTTTTCTTCATTTTTATAACTCTCAATATTTTGCCGAGTGTTTTGCAAGTCAGAAAGTTTAATGTTGAATGCTTGCTATTTTTGAACCTCGCAAATTCCATACTTCTTTGTCAACAACGTCTGTATGACAACAGTAATTCTAAAAAGATTCAGTGGTACTTCTGATAATGTTGTCTGACAATAGCTCGGCATTGCTGGTGCCTTCTGGTATTCAGCGGCCGTCGCGACGGTCATCCTGCTCTTCCCCCTCCTGTCGGTGGAGTTCAAAACTCGAGCACCCGGTGCTAAAACATACCTGCAGGTGAGTCACACCTTGCCAACTGGCTATCACAACCTACAAATCCTTGCTGAGCTTGAATGAAAATGTATGTGCATGACTGGGGTGAGTAGGCGGGGAAAAAATAGACAGAAGTGGTCAAGTGGTAGTAATGACCATTTTACGGTTGTCGTGCCTTCTTGTCCTGGCGACACCGGGTTTGGGAGTTCGAAGACCGGGAAATTCGACACTGTAATTCAAAATTTATCTACCCACCTACATTTATGTAAAGGATCAGGATAATGTAGATACGACTCACGAACCCTTCACCCTGCTCCCCGCCTTCACCTCTCGCAATAAATCTCAAGATGGCGCTCTGACTTTCCAGCCACTGGTGTTAAATAAAAATGAATACTAAATAAAAAATAAAGAAAAATACCTTACTTATTTTATACATGTTTATCACACCATCGGCACGTGTTAGCTCCGTGTCAGTCTTTACACAAAATCTCCATATTTCATTGCGGGGCGCTTACTCTTGTATATACAGAAAGTAATCTTCTCTTGGGTTGGGGAGAGTGGAGCGACGTGTCCCTCACGTGCTGGACACATGTATATCACGGTCCACGTGACTAGACTATGTATGTCAGCAAATTAATTAACATGCACTTTTGTGTGTTTGTCGACCCAACCTACACCTCAGTGATACATGTCCTTTGTGTCTGTGTCACACCAACTGTCTGAGTGTCATTAACATTTAAATATCAGTTTTCCTTTTCAGTTCTGTTTGGATTATTTAAATAAAAATTAAATTAAAAATTTACATAAAAGTAAAACAATATTTAACCATTTTTTAAATGAACTGAAGCACAGAAAATAAGGAGATACATCAACAATATAACATTTTTTAATGCTATAGTGTCTGTCGGTAGTTTTTTCTGCTAGTAGAGCTTTTTTTCGAAACTTGCAATGTAAAGTTTTCCTGTTCCAGGTGATCAAAGCCCGTTTTGGGCAAAAGACTCATGTTGTATTTTGCTGCTTTGCTTTGCTAATCAACGCAGTAGTTCTCTCGGCAATCATCATCAGCGGCTCAGACCTCTTTCAGGTAAGACATTGCAGTTGAGACATCATAGCTGAGACAGGTGAGACACCGCTTATTCAGATTATATCTCAGCTCCTCCGAAGGCATCACAGTAGCCAGCCTCTTTCTGTTAATCATTAGAGCAACATATATATATATATATATGACAAGAAACAGAGATAAAACTCCATGAGTACCCAGGCTCGGGAATCTGGCGATGTGTATGTCGACATTAGAAGATCATTCCATTGTGCGTGTTTTTGTTATCCTTCTAAAATAAAAGGCAGCACTAGGACTGAGGATAGTTGGAATGTCTTGCCATTAGCAATGATGACCGTTGGAGTATCTTGACAATAGCTATGATGGGAAGTCTTCTCACTAGCTAACTACTTACAATAGTTACCGTTTGAATGTTTTTCATTGCCCTGAACAATGAAAACAGCCGGGGTGTCTCACCAGTAGTTACAGCAGAGATAAAAACTTGAATCGGGATGTTTTTCCATCACCAACGATGACAACTGGAATGTATTTCCAGTCCTTGATAAAAGACTCCTCCCCGGAGTTTTGCGTGCTGATCATGGCCACTCTCTTCGGCTCCTACTCATTCGTGGGCGGCCTGGGATCCACCTTCTACGTCTCCTACTTCAACGCGCTCCTTGTCTTTGTCCTCATCGCAGTTCTCATCGTCAAGCTATTCTATGTCCCAGAAGGACCCGACCTCCCCTTTGGCGACCTGGGACACATTTACGACAGGTTGCAGTGTCTGCAGGGTCCTAAAGACAACGAGGAGCAGAGCTTCACCACCTTCTGGTCTGCAGGTGGGTCACGTGAGAAACATAAATAATTATTTATTTTTAATAGTTGTGTAAATAACTTTGCGGGGAATCAGAGGCCATGATAATCAAATTAAACTTTATTGTCTTTTTGAGAAAATCCAAGACAAACGTTTCATTTGCTGACAATCATGAAGGTAGGCAGGAGGAACATGAAGGTAGAAATGAACGACACGGAAACATGATTTCTTCTTCCATCCTTTTACTTCTGGCATTCCGCAAGTGGTCCTCAATTGTCAAATGTTGCAGGGTCCCTGGTGTGGATGGTACAAGCTGTCTTCATTGCCGCGGCGGTTACCTTCTGTGACCAGGCCTCCTGGCAGTCCCGCATCGCCGCCAAACCCGCTCAGGGGGTCATCGGGTTCATCGTGGCGACCTTCTTGTGGTTCGCGGTGCCCTCGACCATCGGGACGTCAATCGGAGTGACGTACTTGTCCTTCAGCGCTCACAATGCAAACGTCACACTGTCCAATGCTGACATCGACGCTGGTCAGTGTTGTGTGCTTGCTGTCTTCTATCCATCCATCTATTCATCCGTTTTATTTCCTTCTTTATTCGTTCCTGTGTTTGTGTGTATGTGTTAGTTTATTTTGTGTCTTGATTTAATTGCATTTTTCCTCTCTTCCATCCGCTTTTTTTCATTTTTTTCCTCTCTCTTGCTCAGTTGTTATCCCCGATTGACAAATTATGGACGAGGACCCGCAATGAACTTGCATAAGGATTGAAAGGTATAAACTATTGCTGGTAGCTACTTCATGACTTCCTACATATTGTACGTAAATATAAGTAAATAATTGCTAAATGTGTTCATCCTTTTTTTTAAGTTTTTACTTTTGTTACTAGTCCAGCAATTTAGTATAAGTATCCCAGTTAAAGGAGAGGGCTTTGTGTAAGTACCCGCTGTTCTCTTTCATTGTCATTGTCACGGTCGTTCTCATTGTCAACTTCCTTGTTTCTCTTGCCGTTAAGATCCCACAGCCTTCGATGTCCTGCACTTCTATTTGTTTTTATTGTACACTGATGGTTTGCAGGCCTGACAGTGCCTTATATCGTACAATATGCTCTGGGAAGGGAAGGGAGCTTCATAGTTCTAACTATATTCACCATGCTGATGATGTCCACGGGGTCAGGAGAGGTCATGGCCATCTCATCCATCATCGTCTATGACATTTGCCAGTCCTACGTCTGGCCCTTCAGGTGAGTTGACGACCTTATCACCTTCACTCACCTGTGTTGCAATGTTCTGGATCAGTTCCTTCGTAGTCTCTCTTTTTACACCCTCTTGTTGTTTACAGGCAAGGACACAAAGTCGGTCACTGCATCATCTGCAGCAAGGTCAAAGGTGACAGCCAGGAAGTCCTGAACACGGGACAACGGGACGAGAAGTGTCAGTGGGTGAAGGTCAACCTCCTATGCTAATAAATCTTCGTAGCAAAGGGGTCAAGGTTTCTCGAGCACTCATAGCAAAGTTAAAGAGCAGTTCACGAAGTCTTCATTTTCTAACAAACAATATATGAAATTAAGAGTTTGATTCTGAGAACAGTTTGGTGAGTTTGATGTCCTCTGAATGTGGATGTTTGCTTTTCTCGCCCCAGGTGTCCGGCAGTAATAGAATGTTTGCAGTGTGCCCTGGACCAGGAACTGATCCTGACCACGCAGGGTTTGAGAACACAGATGATACACTACACGTGTGAAGTGCATGGACAATACAGGTCTTACCAGGTACGAGAGCGGTAATATCAAACATTTATAACCATAGACTTTAAACAGTACAGGTGCCACCAGGTAAAAGAGCGGCAACATCAAAGGTATGACAGTTTATTTTATTTATTACAATTTATTTATGTGCTGTCGATTTGTTTAAATTTAATGATTTTTTAACCTTGATATTCAACTCTTGGTTTTCCGTGTTTTCAGTAAAATCAGGTCTGCCTCTACCTCCAGGATATGTATTATGTTTGCCTCACAACCACATTATTTACAGGACATCATGGTGCGATTTAAAAACTGGTGCATCATGGGTGTGACCCTCGGCATCGTGCCCTTTGGCCTGATCATGATTAGCACGGGGGTGGACTTGAACTGGATCTTCCTAACAGGCTGCATCGTCACCATCCCCTGCTTTCCCGGATCCGTTCTCTGCATCCTCTGGGTCAAGGTCACTGCCAAGGGCATGGTCATTGGTAACTTGACCCCATTGTTACTGTTTTCTATTCTTTGATTTCAAACATTTTAAAGTGTTTACTCTTGTAAGTTGTGTATACGTTGTCACTAAATGCGTTTTCTCTTTTTTTTTTCTTGTTGAGCATGAGTACATGAACACGACCAGAGGAGGTTTGTCAGTATTTTCTGTAGCTAGCAAGCTAAAACCTGACACTTGAGTATGTTACATAATCACCAAACTAGTTTGTCAATATGTGGTGTTGTCGCCATGTTCTGTAGCAATATATGAGTTTTCGATGTTTGGACAAATCGTGGCATTTCTCATCCAAGTGTTGCTACTCTTTATTATCGTCATAAGACCAGGTGTAGTTGGCGGAAATTAATCTTTCTCACCTGTGTGTTCTCAGGCTGCTTGTCTGGTCTTCTTTGCGGGGTAGGAGCCACCCTGATCAAAGCATCGGCCTTGCCCGGGGGTCTCGGCGACTTTATCCTCAACACATCCGACCCGATGACCGTCCTCGTCGGTGCCTGCGTCAGCTTCTTCGTCACATTGATCGTCACTATTGTCGTCTCTGTGTGCACGCACGCGATAAAAACCGAGGACGACGCCAGGCGGGAATGGGAGAAGGTGAGGGCCGCTGGTGCTGAGGGCGGATGTGGTGGCGGCCTCAGGGAAAGTCTAGTGGTTAGAACAGGATCCGAACTCTAATGCGCCTACATTTCCCTTCAATACCCATGAGGCAATTGTATATCATATTATCATTCTTACACTGTTGTATCAAAGTCATAACTCCTTTCAAATATATCCTACAGCTGCGAGACATCGACAACCCCTTGAACCCCTGGCTGGAGTTCTACCGCGATGAGTTTCCAGAGATGCGCGGGAACGAGAAGCCGACCTACAAGGACATGGAGAAGGTCTTCCGCAAGGGCAAGGTCGCCGCCATCGTGGGGAGCGCGTGCTGCATCCTCTTGTTCGTCGTCGTCATCCCAGGCTCCATGGCGTCCATGCACGTGCTGGATGCGGGTCAGTTCCGGGGCTGGGTCACCGCCATGCACTCTTGGTGCTTCATCATGGCCGGGCTGGCTATCGTGGTGGCGCCACTGGAGGAGGTGGTGGTCATCGTTCGTGAACTCAGACAACGGGGCGTCAGGAAACTGCAGACAGAGGCAGATCATTCCAGTTCAGCGTGTGCAGGCAATTGTAACAACAGTCACCAAGCTTATATAATGAACAACATGGCGACCACGAAACTTTAGAGCAAGAAAAATGGTAAGCTGGGATTAAATGATACAAACTGAATCATGGTCGATGAAAATTTTCCGGTTGCAAGTAAATCAATATTTTTACAATTTTTTTAAAATCCTGAAACCTGTGTTTTCGAGGCGCTTTATGTAAACGGTTGTCATGTGACCTGAACATGATTCAGAATGTCAAAACCAATCATTGAAGCCCACTGTACCATCTCGCTTGCTTGTCCCTTTAACCATCTATTCCCTCCGTAAGTGCGTTTACACGTCCTGCACCGCAAGTTATTAAAAAACACAAATTTCGGTAAATGTTATAAGGCTTGGTTTAGTTTCAAACTATTTTTAGTAATTATTCCACTTTTAACAAAATGGCTTCGCAATGACATAAAATGCAAGCCAGTGTGTTTGAATAGCTTCATTTACTGTATCACCACTTATTTTTCTGTTGATTTTGATTCTGTTTGGAATTGTCATCTTAATGGTCTCCAACGTTTATTTCTATTGTCTCATATTATTTTAAAATGTCAATACCTAAAGCGTACTGTTATTCTGTTTTACTTGGTAAAGAATGACAAGAAAAATTATTTTGTATGTGTGTGTGTGTGTTTACTTTTTGTGATGTCCAGCAGTGTTCTCCTTCATGACATGAACTCCAAAAAGGAATAATAAGGAATCACATAATATATTATATTAGGGGAAGCTACTTTCCCTGAATACCAACAAACTCACCACTTCACTTAATAACCATGAGAAGTATATTCTACAAAGCAAATAGAAACACTCCCACTGATTACATGGGTCGACATAGATATTCCCCAAGAAGCTGTTGTCAACTAACTCTTCAGCAAGTACCCAGGACCAATTAACATACACACAAAAAGCTGTTTGTTGCAATAACAATCATTTCTTAAGTTTCAGTTCAATCACATTGATTATAAACAAGTTACCTTTTAACATTTTTTTCTAAAATCGGTAATATACAAGGAGTTTGCGATTTCCAGTTTTAATATATAAAAAATAAAATACGAGTAATACTTTTCTAGAATAATAATAATAAAGGGGATTTGTGTAATCTGTACATTAGGCACAATGTGTTTTATAAAACAACATAAAATACACAAATCAAGTAAAAACTCAAACAGCCATAATGTACATACCTAGAGACAACAGAGCTTCAAAGTATAGAATGCTGCGAACAAGACGAGATAAAGGTTTGTTTGAACATTTGGTTTAAAGTTATGCTTTGAATGAACCTCCAGGGGCAAGACACAGCTAAAAGCAGAGCACATGGTTGTTAGTTCAAATGAGTTTTGTTGTTAATACTGGCACCGACAAAGCAATAGTGGACACCATAGTAGCCTGACAACTGGAGGAAGCAGAAGACAAGATGACACAAAACACTTTTCATCGGCAGTTCAGTCAGCATCCTTCACGTGCAGTAAATCTTAAACTGCGGGGATGAATCTCGTGGCCCTAAGACCAGAAAAAGTGGTCAGAGGTGAAACAGAGGCAACCCCGTGATGTGGAGGACTGAAGACAAGGTTGCCATGACAACAGTCTCCTAAACAGGCTGTTTGTTAGAGGACAAAGTATCGAAAGTCTTCACTTCTACTCTCTGAAATATCGTATTTAGAATTAAACTGTTTGCTCATTTAGTAATTATGCCGACAAAAGAGTTTAGGTCTTGAATCTTAAGGTTACAAACGAGAGTGAAATAATATTGACCGTCTTCTAGTCCTTTGTCGTATTTTATGTCAGATTTTATAGAAGCCTTTGGATTAATTTAAAGTGGTCTCTGTCACTTAGGTTACAAGATTCCATAATTTCTCGAATTTTCTAGCTCACTGAAAAGGTGTTAAGAGGTGCTTACTGTTTTGTGTTTGTTGCTCTTCTTTAAAGGTGGAATTACCAAGATCACTAATTAGCAACGTGTTGAGAGTTTGCCGAGTGGCAGATGATTAAACGCCCTGGTGTTAAAATTACAAGTAAGACCTTGATGTGTTCAACTACTGAAGACTCTTTGAGGTTCCACATGTTTGAAGACCTCTTCAAAAGCGGATAGTGATGGAAGCTCAAAATGGCGGGTGCACAGAGACAGTCTAATTGGAGATGTTAAATATTTAAGTCATCGCAGTGTACGTATTTACCCAGAAGTCGATCGATGAATAAATCTTAACAATAATTGTTTGTTTTTTTATTTTTTGTTATATACATACGTATTTTAGAAATAAATAATGTAGATTCTTTTAAGAGTCCATTGAATAATGGGTTGTATATTTTACAATTGCTTTTAAAAATTTGAGAGATGAAAATCACAGGAATATTTTCTTGTTACTTTAATATTGGATTTCATAATTCAGCTTTACCATATCTAGAAAAAGATGTAATCTTCTATTATTTCTTACTCTTTGCATGGTATAATTGCATGAAACAACTCAGTCGTCAGCTGAAAACACAAATGTGTACAACCGGAGCGTCAGGTACCTCAAATGTTTATTTTTCATCTCTGTTTCTCTTGTGTAAACACTGCAAAGGACCAGACAGACTTTTGCCAGCTTACGTATCGATTGCTAGCACAACCTGCACTATATCTATAAAGATTCTTACATCTTTCCTTTCGTCTCGGCTTCAGTCAGATCAATCCAAAGAAGAAATGTAACATTTCAAAGATTAAAAAAACAGTAAAAATAATCTGGAGACGAATATATTTTCTCTAAGTTTTTCAGCAGAAAGAAATTAAGATGATTCCATCACATCTTCCTCTAAGCGAAAAGTTGCAGCCATAGGAAATGCTGGAGCAAGGGCTTCCAAACGGCACGCAGACGACAGTCGTCGAGTTGGATCACGTGAGTTGTGTCCGCCAGGCGACGCTGCTGGTATGGTGGGTGGGCGTGCCCTTGGTGATGGTGTTAGGAACGTTCGGCAACATCATGATACTGTTGATACAGCGGCGAGAGTACACCGCCTCCCGCTCCTCCATGTCCGTCTTCTTCACCTGCCTGGCCATCTCAGACCTCACCTCCCTGTGGTTTGACCCCGTCTTCTGGTGGCTGGAAGCCTTCGGTATCTACCTGTACGTCGATGTCTTGTGCAAGGTGCGAATATTTGCTACCTACCTGACTGGCCACCTGTCGGCGTCCATCTTAGTGACCATGACCGTGCAGAAGGCGGTCAGCATTTTGTGGCCGCACAAGGTGAAGGTCGTGTTCACGGCAAGGTTCGCCAAGACTTTGATGAGCGGCGTGTTTGCGCTTTTCCTTCTCCTTAATTCTCACCTCTTGTACGGAATTTCGATCTTCGAGCCGACAGGTAACACCACAGCCAAGTGTTTTTACGTGTATGTGAACTCTGACTACGCCGACTTTTTCAACAATGTCTGGGGCTGGGTGGACACCTTCTTCTGTAGCTTGGCCCCGGTGACTCTTCTCTTAGTCTCTAACTCCGTGCTCATCTGGAAGGTGGGTCAGTCTCTACAAGAGGCCCGAAAACGGTTTTCCGCAGGAAACACACATCAGTTACGTGCACGTGAGAAGAAAACTTCCTCCATGACTCTGGCGCTGATAGCAACTTCCGTCTGTTTTCTGCTGCTTACGTCACCAGTTTCTGTGTACTTCATGTTCAAGGAGAAGTTTATGCAAGGCGCGGAGTATGACCAGTCCATCCTGGATGCGAACGACCTCGCTTTCGCCGTGTTACATCTCCTGTGGATCGGCAACAATGCTGTGACCTTTTACATCTATTGTGTGACCGGCGCCAAGTTCCGGGAGAATGTTCTCGATGTTATTTACAGAAAGACAAACAAAGAGCGAATCGTGGAGAAATCCGCTAACACAGTTGACCGGCGCCAGCAGAGTGATCGTCAAGGAGTCTGACCCTTGTTCTGACTGAAAACAAATTTTGAGTATGTTTCTTAGCAATAATAAGCTCAAATTTTAAAATAAAATAACTTGATGATTTGAACGAATGTAGGTTTGTTTTATCAGTTCCGTGCCAAGCAGGGACAGTAACAAGTATTACACAAGCTGGCAAGAGCGAGAGAAAGAGAGACATAGGGAGAGAGAAACTTTATGAAGGAGATAGCAAGGGAAGCCAGCGAGAGATACAGACCTAGCATTGGAGCTGAGGTGTGAGAGACCTAGAGAGAGACCTGATGTGAGAGAGACCTAGTGCGATACCTCACCTGAGAGAGACCTAGCAAGGTAAATGGAAGTACTAGTTTGTAAGGCCCTCGACTGCTGAAAGTCATATCAGGACCTGAACGGTAAAAGCAATAATTTGTTATTTAATTGCCAATATTTTTAATGTCTTTTGACGAAGTGTTGCTATTTTTTATGAGAAGTTAAAGTTCCTCAGATCTTTTGAAAATATCTTTTAAAAAATAATTTGACATTGACGAGTGCATGACCACACAAATAAACGAAATCCTCGAGGTTGGTAAATACTGAATTGTTTGTGCTGTAACAGATGCCAGCCAGTAAATAACCACTATTTTAACAATTTACAAAAACTGTTCTGGAAAATTCCGTCCTTATCTGGAAACCGTACACATGAATATCATTTGGATAGTTTTATATTTGAGCATTTACTTTATCAAAAACTTTTCCAAGATTGGTGTGATGATGCACGTGCTGTCTAGAGCACTAACGATGATAGGCTATTTTCTATCTTTCACGGTTTCAGTCTCCACGTGTGCTGATATATACCGCCAATACAAAGTATATTACTTGTTTACCATACCAGTCACCATGACGATGAATGTGGAGAGCTTTAAGACCAGTATTAAACGAGTTCATACTTTCCTGTATCTTCTACTTCAGTTATTGCTAAAAATAGCAACACCAGCGCGTAGCACCTGGGTAATATTTTATTAGTGAATATATTCAAACCTATGTAACATGTGTAGGTATATATAAATGTATACGTATCATACACTTACATAATTCAAGCATGATTAAGCTCAACTATGATGTTCAAGGGCAGTTAATTATATTTCCGTTCTCGGCACAATGAACTTTTGTATCTCATTGATATTTTGTCAATTTAAAAAGTACTCATCTACTTAAAATATCGAAGATGGATTTTATATTTGTTTATAATGTAATAAAGACTGAGACTAATATTTTGTATGTGTTTGAGATGAGATTTGCATTACACTCTGTCTGTCTGTCTGCCTGCACGCGTACACACACACTAATTACAATCTTCTTTGGCAATCAATCTTAGCTCCTAATCGATTTCCCTGCTAACAGAGTTGTAGTGCATTAAGCTGTAGTTAATTAACGAAGGTCGTTGAAACCGAGCGATGCTCAGACGAAGTGTTGTGGTACCGGTAAACGTAAAGGACCATGATTGGACATAATATTAATAATTGAGGACGATCGACACAATCAGTTTCTTCATCTATAGCGAGAGTGGAGAGAGAGAGAGACACTCGAGAGACAGTAGAGATATCTCGCGAGACAGTACAATGAGATCTCGCTAGAAAGCAGAGAAAACTAGAAAGCTATCAAAGGAGAGAGAGAGAGAGTTTCCACCTGTAGACTTCCTCCACTAGCGGTTTCTTTCCCCCATTGGTTGTCTTGGTCACCTTGTCTCTGTTTTGCCATCAAATGTTCTCGTCAAGTTCTGATGAAAATTTTATTTTTTCTATTGTCTCATGGATTTTCTTGACTGCGTGATATCTCGCACTTCTTCGGGTTCAGAGTTTGTGATGTCCTGTGTGTCTTAAAATCAGACATAAAATTACAGACAGCAAAGGAAGTTATCCGATGACTGATGAATGATGAACCATACAAAACACGCTTTAAAAATAAAATCAGGGTTTCCAAGATCGGCTAAATGCTGGAGGGTAAGAACTGAGAAAAAGTTAAAATTTTAATTAAAATTCTGCAGTCCTCTTCCCTGGAAAAAAAAGATTAACTGGCTGACTGGTTACAGAATATTTGATGGAGTGTTTAGCTAAGTACAGTAGATCATTGAAGCATGCCGGACAGCTTAGCAGAAAAAGGGACTGGCAAACAGTATAAGCAGAAAAGGTAAGTTTTAGAACGAACTCAAATACCTTACATAGCAACAGGTTCCACCTCCAAAGACTTGAGACTACAGAGGACATGTCTACCAGCCTCCGCTCGAGCAAAGATCAATGACAAAGCAGCAACATCAACAGTCGAGAACATTTAGGGAGAAATTGCAGAAAATATGTAAATAAGGATACTGCTAACGGGTATCCAAAATCAAAGCAACGGCAAGATGGCGCAGATGTTGCAAAAGATACTGAATCAACAAAGTAGTTCATTAAAAAAATTGTAAAAAAAAACCAAGGTACAGGAAATACAATCCAGAAGAAAGCAAATGAAGTAGCACCAGCACAGATCAACGGTAAACACAAATCGTGACTAAGATATCGAGAAAAGATGATAATAGACAAACAATCACACACTAACGAAGGGACATCATTCTCGCGCACGCGTAAAGAAAAATAATGGATTGTCTTTTAAATGTTTGTATACAGGTATAATTATCAGTCATTTTATGGCCTGGGCGGGAATCATTGAGCTAACACTTAGTTTTTGTCGACATCTCAAGATAACTTGAACTTCTCTCCATAATATTCTTGACATTTGTTTCGTATGTGATTTTAGAAAATAAGAATTTACACAGCTCTCAATTTTTCTTGTTGAATATGTATTTTAAAATAAAAGTCGAAAGATGTTTGCTAAATTTACTACAAATTTACCAAATTTGCTGGACGGTGAAGACCGAGGAGGAAATTATTCATCGATCTAGTTTTTGTAACTCTTTTCCGTCACTCTTCTTCTGTGAAGTGTGTTTTGTGTTTGAATAACTATTTCAGTTTGGTGTTAACATAGATTTCTCTGTTAAAAATGTTTCTGTCTCCCTCACACCGTTCCATTGTGAATGTTCTTGTGTCAATATTAATATTCTTTAAAGTCTACATTTTATCTACAAACATTTCTTAGGTTTTATTATACTTGTGATTCTCAACAAGTAGCGTTTATCGTCAACAACTTGTGAAACTTTTTGTTTTTGTCATTGCCTGCATATAAATAACGGAGCCTGATGGTCAACCTTTCACTTCATGTTTCCTGACTGTCTAAAGAACCGTATCACTGATTTATGGTTTTTCGAGAGCAGGAATACTAAACAAACATATTTTAGGGCAACAGTTTATAAGCAAGTGGATGTTTAGCCCTGTTGTGTTAAATTATACAGAGATGGAAGTCTCGGGGGTCAGTGAGGTGACGGCGATGAGACAGGCGACGATGTTGGTGTGGAAGGTGGGGATGCCTCTGGTCATCATGTTAGGAACATTCGGCAACATCATGATACTGTTGATACAGCGGAGAGAGTATAGCTCCTCCCACTCCTCCATGTCCATCTTCTTCACCTGTCTGGCCATCTCCGACCTCACCTCCCTGTGGTTTGCTCCTTTCTTCTATCTGCTGGAAGCTCTGGACATCTTCGTGTACTACTCCTTCATATGCACATTTAGACTGTTTATTAGTTACTTCACCGGCCACATGTCCGCGTCCATCTTGGTGATCATGACCGCCCAAAAGGCGACCAGTATTTTGTGGCCGCACAAGGTGAAGGTCGTGTTCTCGGCAAGGTTCGCCAAGACCTTGATGAGCGGAGTTCTCGCATTTTTCATCGTCCTTAATTCTCATCTCTTGTATGGCATGACACTCACTTTGCCTTTAAATGCCACGACACCCAAGTGTTTTGACATGCACATTGGTTCTGACTATGGACATTTTTTCTACAATGTCTGGGGCTGGGTGGACACCGTCTTCTGTAGCCTCGCTCCTGTCGTCCTTCTCTTAGTCTCCAACTCCGTGCTCATCTGGAAGGTGGGTCAGTCGCTACAAGAGGCCAGAAAACGGTTTTCGGCAGGAAACACACATCAGTTACGTGCACGTGAGAAGAAAACGTCGTCCATGACTGTGACGTTGATTGCAATATCTGTTACATTTCTGCTTCTGACGTCACCATTTTCTGTGTACTTAATATTCAGGGAAAGATTCTTTGATAGCGCGGATAAGGAACAGTACATCGCCGATGCTAACGACCTTACCTACGCTGTTTTACATTTCTTGTGGATCGGCAACAACGCCGCGACCTTTTACCTCTACTGTCTGACCGGCGCAAAATACCGAGAGAAGTTTGTGAGTGTCGTGTTCCGGAATAGAATTAAGAAGCGAGTCGCAGAAAAATCTACAAACACACTTGAGGGTCGGTGTCAGGTTGCTATTCTCAGCGGTCCATAACTGGTCTGGCTAATAAACTATTCAAAACATGCAAATATTAACAAAACTTATTGAACGAATGAAAACTTATTGTTTGAGATCACTTCCTCTCATCAAAGGGCAGGTCTTCAAAGGACACAACGTTTCTAATTCAAAGAAAATGATCTCAAAGAAGCAGTTAGCAGTTAGAAGGCATGTGACATAAAGAAACAAAGTAACACAGATGTTTATTATCAAATTATTTATAGGTATTGAACCACATGTACTTCTCAATGCGGTTAGAAAATGTATAACTTTGCACACAGGTGAAAACTACGCTCCCTTCAATAATCTATTACATCATTCGTCTACACAACAAAGGATGCAGTGTCCTTCAAGACCCGCTTTTTTGCAGTGGTGTGGCCCTTGTTGATGTCTCGTCTGTCTTCAATGAGGATTTCTGGACGATGTGTTCAGGTGTTTGCTCTTCACGGCAGCAAAAACAAGTCTGTGAAAAGGAGAGTCTTTTTAAACATGTAACCATTCAGTTGAAAAGTTACTACAGTAAGTAGCTGAAGGATCACTATTTGATTTTGTTTTAATGTCTGGTTGTCATGCTTCCAACTGGGAGACATGATCATCTTCAGCTTTTTTCATTTGTTAGAATTCCACGCTAGTCTGATAACCATTACAGAAACAAAGATAGAGCAGTGGGGCCTAGTACTCCGTTACAACCAATTCGCCGATGTAGGTATTTATTGCCCTTTGACCCCAGTGGTCTGACAATATACAAAGGTATATACAGTACTAAGTGTTCTGGTTTTGGGGTAAGCCTGTGATAAGATTGAGCTTTAAAATCTAATATAACAACGCAAAAATGAAAAAATATGTGATCCGACATAATAAAATGAGTCTTAACTGGATATTTTGATATTTAAAAAATTATATCTTTAAAAATTTACAGATTTTCAGCTGTCTTTTGATACCAAAATTGTCCATCTAGTCCCAAAAGTGAGTTCGTTCGGATAGAGGCAAAAGGGCACAGCACTTCTAGCTGACTTCAGTCAACAAACTGTTTACACTTGGCTGTGAATAACAGTTTGAACTGAGAAAAGGGAAAAGAGAAAGTTTTATTTAACGGCCTGGAGAGAAGAAAGGGAAAGGGAGAAATAATTAAATAACTAACGAAAAACCTGCAGAGCTTCTTTGCTCTCAAGCTCCCTAAGGTGTTGGGAAATATTTAATTATAGATTCCGTCCAAAACTCGGCAACACCTGGGGCAGTCTACCTGTAGGGAGGTACTCGATATATTAAGAAAAATAGGTAACCGTAAACGAGTTTTGTCTCCTGGCGACAAATGAACTCTTCTGGAGGAAAAGAGAAATAATATTTGTAGGAGGTTCATAATGTTTTGAGTACTAGAATTTTAGGCAACCTGTTCTCCTCATAATTGCTGATGCTTAAGTGACATTTTCGCGATGTTTACCACAATATGAACCTCAGCAAGTTAAAAGAAAAACATTTTGTACTCCACTACACATTTAACGAATGGCAAGATCAGTGTTATATTGTGCTCTTGAACAGTGTTCTAAAGAGTGCTGGTTAAAGGTGATGCCAAGTGTCGAACAACGAGTCTGCAACCTCGGAATATGTACTACACAAATAATCAAGGGAGATCATTTGAGAAAGGGGGTAGGGGGGTAACAAAGCCATCTGTGCTGCAAGGAATCGCACACAGTATACAGACAAATGTTGCACGATATTGTTGTAGTAGTCGCACCTCATATATAGATTAAAACAATTTTAAGCTCACATTTGCTTTTAAAGAATTATATTTTTATGTATGCATGTGACCTTTCACCTCAAAAGAGGTGTTGGTGATTACTACAAAAAATATCGTTCAAATGTCTTCAAGCGTCAATGATCTGTAATTAGTTTCAATTGTCCAATCTTGTCTTTCGTAAATTGTCAAGTAGAAGCCAACAAATGTGCTGTGGCTTATTAAACACAATGTTAGGGTTTTGATTACAGTATAAAAAAGCATCACATTAACATGACTAAAATAATAAGACTGGCTAGATATTTATATAAAAAAAACCGACTGATAGTGAAAACTAGCAATAAACAAGAAATAACTTTCGTAATCGACAACACAGATAAGCAGTTAATACCCGATATCTTATTAACTAATTACATATCGAGCACCATGTCCTTCATCTCTTCAAACAAAGCCTGTCACAGGTCGGCTCAGGTGCTATCCATGCTCATCCACATGTACAAACACGCAGACAACAAATCCAACGACTACTCCTCCACCTGAAGCAAACAACAAAGTCAATCGATCCTAAGAAAGCAAAATGTTCACACGTATTGACGATAAGATACAGGTTTACTTGGAAGAAAGAAAGGAAGATAAAAAAACAAACAGGCATAGGTAAGATCACACAACAATGCTATGCAATATTGTTATAAACAACATTATTATATCATATCTCAGAGGACAACAATGTCATATAACAGCTCAACAAGCAATTTATGTTATATAACAGCCTAACAATCAGTTCATCCCGTATTCTTGTATCCAAGCGATAGCAGACGATTCACAAACCAAAGAAACAACCGACATTCCAACTGCCAAAAACCCAAATACCCGATAACAAAAGCTTGCAAAAGGTGAAACAGAGAAGGAAGCTTGTAATACACTAAACAAATATCATTAAATAGTTTAGGTGTAACATTTTCTCTTCTTATTTCCACACCTCCTGAGATGCCCTTTTTTTTCACATCTTCACTTACAAGAGTGAAATGTCGTCTGCGACTAACTGACACAAAGTTATCTTTCCATACTTTTCTTTTAGTGCACTTCATTAGTACTAACTATGATTACATTCTACATTTATAATTAAATAATAAATAATTTCACCCGAATTGCCGTCTGGGATGAATAAAGTATTATCTTCTCAATGTGCAGAATGGACGTGGTCACTAGTTGTACCCTTTCATAAGCGAAAACATGAAACCGTTTAAAACAACAGAACAAACAATGAAAATCATGCTGAAAATAATAAAGAATATCGTCAGCAACACCGCCCAGGAACTGGTGGGGGAAGAACAGGAGGGCTTCAGACCAGATAGGAGCACCTTTGAGCAGATCTTCAACTGTCGCAACTTGATACAAAAGCAACTTCATCAGTGGGACCTCTGTCACATGATGCATATGAATGTCCTAAATTAAGAGGAAAACAGCCTTGCCTCTAACGGGAAAAGCATGTTGCTCTAAAGCCTGTAACAATTTCATAGGGGACCGAGCGTGTGTACAGTCAGTGTTTGATATAAACAGCAGCAAAAATGTTCTTACTCGGGAGTAAGTATTTCTTAGTTATCAGTAACCCTAACCCAGAGCTGTCTTCAATACCAGGTGGTTGGTAAACAATGAGATATTCCTATGCAGCTGAATGGTTATGTACAGTTGTGAATACACAAGTTAAATCCTTGCTTTAACGAGGCTACAGTGCAAATTATTGTATAGGTAACAGTGAAAATTACCGACATGTCTTAGATGAGCAAAGTGGGATTTTAATGTCTATCTTTCAAGTTGCATGTTATTGCTGTATGCCTCCTCCTCTGTCAGATAACAAGGATGTCACTTTAAAGATCAGCCGCCTGTTAAAATTGTATGGCGAGAAGTGATGTTGAATAATAATTGTTAATACGCCCACGCCTAAGGTAAACATTATCATGTTTGTTGTTTGTTGCATTTTAAGTAGTCAGGAGCAGCTAGAATCCGATCTGACATCGATGTTTGAGTGTACTCGTCACTTTTTCTTAGACTTGTGAATTGTGTCCAAGCAGATGACATTTAAAAACTTCTCTCGGTATTTTGCGCCGGTCAGACAGTAGAGGTAAAAGGTCATGGCATTATTGCCAATCCACAGAAGATGTAAAACAGCGTAGGTAAGGTCGTTAGCATCGGCAATGTACTGATCTTTATCCGCGCCTTCAAAAAAGCTTTCCTTGAATATTAAGTACACAGAAAATGGTGACGTCAGAAGTAAAAAGGTCAATGAGGTTGCTATCAACGTGACTGTCATGGACGATGTTTTCTTCTCACGTGCGCGTAACCGATCTTTGTTTCCTGCTGAAAATTGCCTTTTGGCCTCTTGAAGAGACTGACCCACCTTCCAGATGAGCACGGAGTTGGAGACTAACAGAAGGACGACAGGACCGAGGCTAGAAACGAACGTGTCGACCCAGCCCCAGACATTGTAGAAAAAGTCCGCATAATCAGAAGTTATGTATACGTTGAAACACCTGGGTGTGGAGGTATTGGAAGGCAATGTCACTGTCATGCCGTACAGGAGATGAGAATTGAGGAGAAGAAAAAACACCAGCAGGCCGGTCATCAAGGTCTTGGCGAACCTTGCCGTGAACACGTCCTTCACCTTGTGGAACCACAAAATGCTGGCCGCCTTCTGAGTGGTCATGATCACTAAGATAGACGCGGACATGTGGCCAGTCAGGTAAACAACAAACATTCGAATTTTCCATATGAAGGAGTAATACACGAAGACATCCAGAGCTTCTAGCAGATAGAAGAAAGGAGCAAACCACAGGGAGGTGAGGTCGGAGATGGCCAGGCAGGTGAAGAAGACGGACATGGAGGAGCGGGAGGCGCTGTACTCTCGCCTCTGTATCAACAGTATCATGATGTTGCCGAACGTTCCTAACACCATCACCAAGGGCATCCCCACCTTCCACACCAACATCGTCGCCTGTCTCATCGCCGTCACCTCATGGACCGCGACGTCTGCCGCCTGCGAGCAGTTTGGCATTCCCGGAGTAAGCATACCTCTCAGCTTTGTTAATGGACACCTTGCTGATAATATTGTTGTTTATTTTTGTCAAGCTCAATGGATTTGCTTCTTATGGATGTGTTCGCAGTCTACAATGCCTACATGAGGCCATGACACGAATGTTTCCCGCATCGCTGTTGACAGATGACACGACGACTTGTGAGATAACATACAATTTACATATGTAATAAAACAAACGAGACCATTTCTTTAAAGTGTAGAATATATATCCTCTGAGTATCGACTGTCGCAAGACAACGAACACGGGCATTATGAAAAAAATCAAACATTTGTACCACCCTTAATATGCAAAAACTAAATAACATGAAAATCAAAAGAAGAAAAATGTCTTTTAATTCTGTTTTAGGACAAATTTAATTACACTCTTCAAGTCATATAACAGAAATTGCAATGCTCAAGATAAATTTTATAACAGAAAGAGATTATTAAAACAAGAAAGACAAAATAATTAGTTCCAATATTTTCCCAAAGAGTGTATTTGTTTGCTCGCTTTCCCGCTTGTTCTTCAGTAGGGACACTAGACAATCCTGAATAATTACACTTGAATACACAGAGACATCCCATAATTAAAAATCGTCACCATTGCTTGTAGGTAATTTTATTGTCTTCAGCAAGTTCATAGGAGACCTATGATTATAAATGATAATCATAGCAAGATTTCAGACTTTGTAAAGCTGATGCTTCTTCCAACATCCTGTCCATGGACTGTTTGGGCAAACAAAGGTCCTTCTGCGACAGTAAGGGAGTTCACTTTGCCTTAATCAGACCAATTTAATGTGATGTTTTAAATGGAAAGATGTTGTTAGATTGCATTAAAAAACAAAAGTACAACAACAGTATATTTTATTGAACTGCTTGTATTATATACATCTCTCTTACTTTTTCAGAGATTTGCTGTTTCTCCATCGAATCGCTTCTAAACGAACACTAGCATTTTTTATTTCGTAAAAACCTAATGTTTAAGAAATGTTCAGAAATCTGTTTATATATGTCTTAAAATGTTAAGAAATGTTAAGAAATCTGTTTGTTTATTTATTTATATCTCAAAGTGTTGCGTGCGATACAGTTGCATAGAATCCTCACACGTTTTTCTGTCAGCAGTTTAAACCTACGGACAAAATATATACAATCGTATTCCCTCATTTACTTTGGTTCTTGCTTTCTTTCGATATATTTTATCAAATAATGGCTTAAAATGTTAATTATGAAGTTTGGTTAGGTCCAAATTGTGGTCTCTCTAAATTTGCCACATTAGTTAAGCAGACCCGCAAAAATTACAAAAAAATGTAAACTGACAAATCTGTTATTTATAGTTTAAATTTTCACCTTGAACATAAGAAACCAAACCTAAGAAAATTTAATGGGTAATGCTTACTCATTATTTACTACCAGACTATATTTCTCAGTAACTGATTGTAGCATAATTCGCTCGCTGTTCGCTTACATGAAGACTATTTTCGAGGTTCAGGACTGAGACTTGTTTGTACCCTCAGAATGATGAGGTATTATACAGATGTCATGCCGAGCTCACTCCTCCTGGACATAGTTTTCATGGGTTGGTTCCAGAGATGGTGGGATTGCTTTTGTCTTGAAATACTACTGTGCCAACTGTTTATAGTTGGAGTTTTTCTCTTCATCACACAACTGATCTGAGGCCGTTGCCTTAACTCTTACTAGTGAAAAGGTTTGGCGGGTTTGCCTTTATAGACCATCTCCAAACAAACGAACTTATTTGTCCTGCAGAGTGTTTTCTTGGCAGTATTTACGGCTGGTTGTCTATGTATTCAGATCTGTCTAGTGATGCTGTAGTCCATCAACTATAGTTGACTTCAACTCATCATCATCGTCATCGTCATCGTCATCGTCATCGTCATCGTCATCGTCATCATCATCATCATCATCATAATCATCATCACCATCTTATATCCCCGTCCTCGGTTCAATGAACTTTTGTGTTTCATTTGTTCTATGTCAATTCAAAAAGGTACTCTTCGACTTTAAATATCAAAGATGTATTTAATATGTGTTCATAATGTAATAAAGTCGTAGAATAATATTCTTTGTGTGTTTGTGATGGGATTTGCATGACACGAGCATGTGCAAGCACATACACTAATTACAATCTTCTATCATAGTGAAGCTTGGGTCCTCATCGAGTTCCCTGTTAACAGGGTAGTAATGAAAGACTTTGTAGGAAGAGTGAGTGCTGTGCACCTGTTAATTAATAAAGGGTCATTGAAACCGAGCGAGGCTCATACGAGTGTTGTAGGACTGGTCCCCTCGTTCAACGTGAGCTGACTGATCTCATCATAGTGAAAAAACATTTATTTCATCACCGCCCAGGAGAAGGATAAAACCGAAGTACCCTGAGAAAACTACCTTTCGAACAGGTGTCGGAGGACGAGATCAGAATCCAGGACCTGTGTGTGTGTGTAGTGGTAATAAGCGTTTGTTTTAACCCCTACCCTACCGAGCCCCGAGACATCCCTGTTTCCCTGTTTTATAAGCAATTTTCAGAAATAACATTTGGTATGCGCAAACTTTTTTCCCTTGCGGTTATGTGGTGAGTGAACGTCCCTTCTCGTATGGTTAATAGATATTTGTAATAATAGAACGAAAAGAGAGCGAGAAATGATAGCAATGGCAATAATTCATCGCACAATCAAGTAAAACCTTACTTCGTTACTTCGGTAATTCGCCAGAGTCTGACCAATACCCGCAGAAGGCCCATAATTATCACAAACCTGTATCTATCCTAGTTCAGTATGTCAGTACATGTTGAGTGACACTTTCATCGGAAGTTTCGACTGATATCGATGCTCCTGGTCACTAACCTAGACTCCAATTTTTTATCATCCATATTGTTTCCTCTGGAACACGTGATACCATCTCCACCCTCCGGCAGAATTGTTTTCCATTCTATAGCAATATACTTCTGCATCAACAGATAAGCAAAGGATTGTTGTTGCTTGAATACCCTGGTTACAAAATTAGTTTCAAGCAGCAAAGCACAGTGTGAGGTAGTGAAAAAACACCAAATAATTCACGAAATGGTGGACGGTAAATTATTATCTAACAGCAGATGAAATGGAAAGGTGGATGTTAGGTCCCGGGTTAGATACAGCACAGTTGAGAAGGGATGTTAGGGAGGTTTGTGTTTTGTCTCTAAACTATTTCTTCTTTTGTTTACTAACAGGTATCGGTACTTTAAACGGATTAAAATTCCATCCTTTTCCTAAGATCCACAAGAAAACAAGCCTGGGTAATGCGGATGACCACATAAATACAGACTACTCCTCAAACCTGTTAGTGGATGTGACAATATAAAAATTCCGATCTTGGAGTCCTGAACAACTATTAGTAGATTTCTCTCCGACATTTTTGACTGAGGCAAATTAATTTCAAAAATTTGTCTCGGTACTTAGAACCGGTCAGACAGTAGAGGTAAAAGGTCACGGCATTATTGCCCATCCACAGGAGATGTAACACAGCGTAAGCAAGGTCGTTAGCATCGGCTACATCCGGGTCACTGTCGGCACCTGCAGAGAGCCTGTCTCTAAGTATAAAGTACACAGAATATGGTGACGTAAAAGTAAGGAAAGCGACAGACGTTACTATCAACGTCACAGTCATCGATGAAGTTTTCTTCTCGCGCGCTCGTAACCGATGTGTGTTTCCCGCCGAAAATCGACTTCTAGCCTCTTGTAGAGACTGGCCCACCTTCCAGATGAGGATGGAGTTAGCGAGTATGAGGAGAAAAACAGGAACTAGGCTGGAAAATAAAGTGTCGATCCAACTCCAAATGTTGTTGAAGAAGTCTGCGTAGTTGGAGGTGACGTGCATGTCGAAACACCTGGGTGTCGAGGTGTTTGTAGGTAATATGACAGTAACACCATACAGCAGATGAGAATTCATTACAAGAAAAAACACGAGTCCCCCAGACATCAAGGTCTTGGCAAACCTTGCCGTGAACATGACCTTTACCCTATGCGGCCACAAGATGCTCACCGCTTTTTGGGTAGTCATGGTAACTAAGATCGATGCTGACGTGTGTCCGGTCAGGTAGATGACAAATATTCGAATTTTCCATAAAACAGTGTAATGGACGAAGACATCTACTGCTTCGAGGAAATAGAAGAAGGGGTCAAACCACAGGGAGGTGAGGTCGGAGATGGCCAGGCAGGTGAAGAGGATGGACATGGAGGAGTGGGAGGCGCTGTACTCTCGCCGCTGTATCAACAGTATCATGATGTTGCCGAACGTTCCCAACACGATGACGATGGGCATCCCCACCTTCCACACCAACATCGTCGCCTGTCTCATTGCAGACGACTCATCTACTGCGACATCTGTCATCTGTGTGCAGTGTGGCATCCCTGGGGTCAGCATCGCTAAGCGAATCTTTCTTTTGGAATGCTAATGTCTTCATTAGTGTGTGAAGACTGAACTCCTCACACGAGGTTAATTGAGTAGTTTAACCCTAATTGGTCTTATAATTTCTTATTAAGCTGAATACTCAAGTAAAGGTGATAACACCCGACTGAATGCCGTGAGCCAATGTTAAGTATGGCAGCTTCTCGTTAAGTCTCTTTATACATTAATAAAAGTTCAGCTAATTAGGACTTGAAAAAAAATGGGAAAATCAAAAATATAATGAGAGCAATATGCGGCAAATGATTTGTTTTTAGAAATATGCCTTTCACAGAAAAAAAACACATTGAACGGGGAGTATATTAACTATTTTTATTTAACCCAAGAAATTCGATAATATATTTTTCAGAATGTTATTATAATTGTAAGCTTAGAGGTCTATTATTACTCTCAAAAATATTTTACTATTTGTAACTATGTATTTTCAATAGATTTACTTTACTGAGACATATGAGGTGGCTTGTGAACTAATTAACCAAATTAATTTCCAGGAATGTCCATTTTACTTTAAAATGATACAAAAATATCTGTTTGATAAGCTTAGAGCATGACAGATAAAGATTTTACAATTTTAACTCTAATTACCTGCCAAACTTATGTTGACGATGAAAATGAGAGATGTTAAAGAAAAAACGAGATATTTTCATAATACAATCTTTTAAATTGATGTCTAGTCTCTCGGCTATAGATTGAAGGTTGTTTGGAATATATTTCGTAAATCCAGAAGGAAAATGAAACAATGTTGTTGCAGTGTGTGGCGGTGTGTAAGAACCAGTTGTGTGACGATGGAGGTGAGTCAGCCTCCCGCTGCATGTGATTGTCATCAGATGCTGTGACACAGTCCTGTCCACCTGCTGGCTGGATGAGCGTCCTTCACAGTGAGATCGACACATAAGAAGAATTGTAAAACGATAGTTTTATGTTCATTTTTTATGTACAAACAGGCGTGCAATGGCAGTAAACGAGAAGGTTGGTCGGACTTCACTTGCCACATCGTACTCTAGACACGGTCAACCACTTACTTCGTCTCTTACTTTGGTCATTACGCTTGGGGACACCTTGTATTTTTTCTTTATTGTGCTGGTGTTACTTCGCAAAGCAATCTAAATTCATATTAAAGCTAAGCAACAGCCAAACAACACGGTTTTTGCTGTGTTTTAAAAGAAACTTGTATGATCTGTTCATAGCACCCACTCGCTTAAATCGTGTTCAAGATGTGATGTGGACACATTCCCCAGTCTACACTCACATCATGCTATGACTGGTCACATAATCTGTTGTGTGTTTTTGTTTACAAAAGTGAGTTACAGAAGAGAAGAAATAACTCAGACTCAAATTTCTATACTAAGAAGCCCTTCTGCCCACATCAAGAGGTAAAGGTGAAAAATAATTTTCCGTTGCCATGACAACTATGCAAAAAATGTTAATAGTAATAATAAAGCATAAATGATTTTTATCTTTCAAATAATATCAAGTGTCGGAGAGAAGTACAATGTCGTGCTACAATATGATGTTATCATGGTATTAGCAGATTATAAATATGGGTACTAACACTAAAAAATACAAGAGTTAGCTGACCGCCACCTGGCCTCGTATTACGAACATTAGCAGTTAACTCGTGGGTAAAAATACCCGAACTCGGGTAGTAAACAGGCTTGTTAAGTTAATCCCACAGGCAAACTAACTCCAGATTCAGAGGACATCGAGTAGATGAAGTTACCTAACCGACCGACATTTCGGGAATCCTCCGCCCCATTTGAAAGAAAATTGTGCCACTGCGCATGTACAGTCTGGTCCGATGGAAAGCGAGAAACATGTGATAAATTGAGAAAGCAAGCAAAAAGCTGCACTCAAACTATTTTTAAAAAAATACTCCTTGAATATGTATTAGAAGACAAAACTAGGAATTTATTTTCATTCGATTAAATGACCAACCGGAAAAAAAACGTGAAAAATGTCGATTGCGATATTCAGTTTCGGTTGTTTTTGGTTGTTTTTTGCCCAATCCTCACAGATAACCAATTAAATAAAGACAGTAGATATCAAACATTTCTGTAGTATCACTATATGCCTAGTGTATGTGTAAGGTCTGGAAAAAGTCTTAGCTTCAGTGAAAGTAAGTCAGTTACTACATCTTTCTAGATGAGAGAAATGTAGAGGAAAGGAACAGTTCCGATAAAATACCCGCCAGTAAAACAATGTAGGTAGGACCTACCCTGAGTCCTTGACTAGGGGGTTTCAGCCGCTACCTCTAGTTACCCCGTCTACCCAGCTAGGGTACACCAACAGGCTGGGTAAACGTGCTTTGTGAATATGAGTTTTGGTGTCAAGCATCCAGGTGATGTCAGGATGTGTCATGGCCAGTGGTAGCCGGCAATACTTGGCAACGAAGAACAGGTCCACAATAAAATAGCTGAAAAGAATGGCAGACTAAGGGTCGAAGCAGAATGTCTTCACTTATTCTTTCAATTGTAATTACCACAATTATATTTAAGGCCTGGAGAGAACATGTAAAATTTTAAAATAGCATCAACTAGTACAATTATTCATAATTATGTACACACAAGGCGTCAATCGGCTAGGAAACAATCAAATGTTAAAATTATAGAGAATCTTCTTAGAAAATAATGTTATCTGATTTTAAGATTTAAACATATTTCCTTGTTTGCATATGATTAGTAAAGAAAATATGCAAAAAAATGTTTCATAAAGGTTTCCATATATTTGCCATGATTTACTCCGAGAATTTTTCCCAGGTAGGAGACCGAGGTCGATAATCTGTTGGGTTTCTTACAATTATATTCCCATCTGCAGTCTCCATTATTTACTTTCCAATAACTACTTAAAAAGGTTAACGAAAAAAAATTGCTTTTTGTAAAAAAAAAAATGTTCGTTTTTCTTTCCTATGCCGCTGTGTCGATATTCATTATAATTATTTTCTACCCTGTTATAATGTAAACATTCCGAAATTTTTTCCCTGTTATTTATATTCTACATTTTACCAACAACGCTCTAGTTTGCCTATTGATGATAGATGGCTTGCCAGTTGCTGTGTTACCCGTCAAGACTAGATTATGAAATGTTGATTGTGTCACGCATCACTGGTGAGCCGCTTGGTTGCAATTTTGGTGACTTTACAGCTTCTGGTGTTAGTCACTGCTAGGGGAAAATAAGCCTACGATCATCATAGACAAACCATTAGGAATAGCAGCAGGTGGATGTTGACAACAGGTCTGCCAAACTGCAGTCAAGCGGTAGAAGCTGTGGTCGATGAGGTGACAGCAATGAGACAGGCGACGATGTTGGTGTGGAAGGTGGGGATGCCAATCGTCATCATGATGGGAACGTTCGGCAACATCATGATACTGTTGATACAGCGACAAGAGTACAGATCCTCCCACTCCTCCATGTCCATCCTCTTCACCTGCCTGGCCATTTCCGACCTCACCTCCCTGCTGTTTGACCCCTTCTTCTATCTTCTAGAAGCTCTGGATGTCTTCGTGTACTACGGCTTCCTATGGAAGATTCGAGTCTTTATAGTCTATCTGACTGGCCACACGTCTGCTTCTATCCTAGTTACCATGACTGCGCAGAAAGCATCCAGTATTTTGTTTCCTCACAAGGTGAAGGTCATATTTACAGCAAGCTTCGCAAAAACCTTAATGAGCGGTCTCTTGTTGTTTTTTCTCCTTCTTAATTCTCATATTTTGTACGGTATGACAGTAATTTTGCCTTCAAACACCTCTACACCCACTTGCTTTGACATGTACGTAAGTTCTGACTACGCCGACTTCTTCTACAATGTCTGGGGCTGGGTGGACACCTTCTTCTGTAGCCTCGCTCCCGTCGTCCTTCTCTTAGTCTCTAACTCCGTGCTCATCTGGAAGGTGGGTCAGTCTCTACAAGAGGCCAGAAAACGGTTTTCGGCAGGAAACACACATCGGTTACGTGTACGTCAAATGAAGACATCGTCCATGACCGTCACGTTGATAGCAACCTCCATTACTTTTCTGCTGCTGACGTCACCATTTTCTGTGTACTTTATATTCAGGGAAAAATTCTTTGAAGGCGCGGATACGGATCAGTACATCGCCGATGCTAACGACCTCGCTTTCGCTGTCCTGCATCTCCTGTGGATCGGCAATAATGCCGTGACCTTTTACCTTTACTGTCTGACGGGATCAAAATACCGGAAGAAGTTTTTAAGTGTAATTTGCCTAAAGGAAGGTAATGCAGAAAAATCTGTTTTCATAGTCAAAAGTCCCTGATGTCCCATTGTGCGGGAAAATTTAAACAATTTGCTGTTTTCCTCCTCCAATAGCGCAATGATAGCAATAATATCAACAATATTTTCCGAACATAATTAACCTTTCAATAATAATAATAATAATAATAATAATAATAATAATAATAATTTCATGAAATGAAATAGCCACAATGCGTGTATTTTGTTCATCAACACATAACTGTTCAGTACTAAAGCAAAATTTTTACATTCCTTCCCTAAGCATCTACTATACTCGTTGTGGCAAGAGACTGTAGCTTCACTCACACACAGTCCATGTCCAAGAAACCAATGATTCATACGAAATGCTCTCAGGGCTGGTATTCCTCATCCTCTTCATTCAGTGAAGTGACTCAGCAAGTGTTCTCGACAACACGAGGGTGAGAGCGATGTTTACTCATCTCGTGACGTCACCTGTTTACAGCACAGCAAGTTGTACAATAACATTTCACTTGTTTAGACAATGATTTAAGTTCTCTGGACGTTCCCAGCTGTACATACACTTGTAGGTGCTACTGGTACAAATACTGTTTTAAGAATCCATTGTTATTGACTAGGAATGCATGAGACTGACTAGGAAATACTCAATTAGCTTACAGGAGAAATCAATTATTTATTACAGGCTTTGTCCTGCATCTTATGGGGAAAAATAACCGACGAGCTTTCCTCATCTGATTATCAACGCAGAATTTTAAGTACAAATCTTAGTGCAAACTGTTTATAACAACAGTGTTCAGTGCAAACTGTTTACATCAGCGGGATGAACGAGAGCCTTTTGCTGAGAATTCGAGGTGCGGTCCAGAGAGATTTACTTGTACTGGTTTGTTAGTTAGTTAGTTAGTTAGTTAGTTAGTTAGTTAGTTAGTTTGTTTGTTTGCTTGTTTGTTTGTTTGTTTGTTTGTTTGTTTTTTGTTTTTTGTTTTCATATTCGGTTCTGCATTTTATGTTTCGTTGAATGTGATCCGTCCTCTTATATTCGATAACTTCATCAAATCCAGATTCACTACCTGGACCAGGTAAGTGATGAGCAGTCTTACAACAAAGCTAAAACAAATGTGTATAAATGTATAAATATATCACTAGAATCTTCTCTTGTGACCTAAATCTCACTTTCTACATGGACAGGTCTGTCCACTACAGTATTGCTTTTAAGTCTGATATTTCGGGGAAGGAATAAAACCCTGGTATGAGTGGAATCGGCTGAGGGAGACCATCGAAGGAGGGAGAAAAGAGCCTTGTTTCTAATTTGCGAGCTCTGAACTCGATCACTGCAAAAACTAAAACAAAAATAAAAAAACAGGGTGATACTTCTCTGAACGATGTTGGAGAACAGTAAATTTGTGATTATTATTACACTTGAAATCTAAACAATTTGCATCTCTAAGCGATTTCTTGCATTTTCATTTGGTCAACGAATTAGAGAAATATTCAGTTGATGGAAGTTTAAATGAGTAAATCCCCCAACTTTTATATTCAGTTATAATGTGTTAGTCGGTTGTTTCTCTGTGTAGCTGACCTTTGCTCTACAGTTTTGACTTTCTAGCAGAAAAAACAGGAAAAAAACAAACTCTACTGATTTATATATATACAAACACACACTGAAGCCCCGGAATTATTTCGTAAGCATCGACAAGTACAAAGCATTATAAAGTTTTATTCAGTCTGACTTTTCACTTCACTTATACCCGAGGATTGCTGTAAGTTCTCCTTCATGCCCTCCATGAAATTAGCTTCTGATATAAATAATGACTGTTGAATTCTTTAATTAAAAATAACTATTATTTGATTTCTGAAATGTAACTGCCTTTTTAATTATAAGAACCCGAAGATGTGTTGTTAATGCATAAATATTTTACTGCAAGTGACTGAAATGTTTTCAGATCCCGGCAAAGTGCACAGCTTCATACCCATCATAGAAATTATTATTGCATCAGTTCATTTAAGATGTAAGACATACCAGGTCTCTTTTTCTTTCCTGCACAAATATTGCATACGTAGGAGATGTGTCACAACTCTGAGTGTCAATTATGTTCCATTTAATTCCAGTTTCAAAATAACATTTTACTTATAAAACAAACAGTTCTAGTAATGATTGCTGCAGGTATTACAGATAGTAAGTATTCCATATTTATAAACGAATATAACCAAAATTTTCCAAACATGTGTAACTTTTAAGCCCGGCTTTGTGAAAACAGTAAAATTAATAATTTGTTGCTTTCTTAAATATGAAAATACAGTCGCGCCTTGTCATTGAGTTCACAAATATTTCGGTCCTCAAGCAATATTTACGAGACAATTCTGTTTCGGTGCTCCACCATGTGCCATCGTGCCACTACCTGTATGAACACCACACTTACCTGTGGATTGTCGGGGTGGAACAAGGGGTACCGGGTACACGTCGACTTTCCTGAGAACTTTGTTGATGATGTCTTTCTGTGCATGCTGATGTTTACAGGAGTGTACCTTGAGAATGGAGGGTCATTGTCACTTTATAGTCAGGGCAATGCCATTTGCATTTTCAACACCCTTGCCCTTTAAAAAATACCAGCAAGTTTTAAATCAAATACTTTTGCTGCTTTGCATGGCCTAGAATTTTTTTTATTCAAAACAACATATAAATCTACAACACACTCAACATTTTATACAGTTTCTATTTTTGTATTTTTTCAGACCTTGATATTGATATTCAAAACGTTTCGATGATTATTGCAGAGACTACTGATCTCTTTCTACACGAAAAAACAGTTCATATAAGTTTCATCAACGAAAGCTATATGGTTTATAAATCAACAAATAAACTTAAAATTAAGTTTGATGTCGAAATAATTCGGAATAAACATCGGTGGGGGCTCGGTAAGTTGGCCAGTTTCTCGCATTTTATCATTTACAGATTTTAACAAGAAATTTACTCTTCATCCGTCTAATTTCTTGAGTTCATTCTGTAATCATACACTGGGCATGGATTGTTTTTATTTCAGCAGTTTATACAAGATTTTACAATTAGCCTTACCAAACTCGCAAGAAGTAGCACTCATACCGAGATTTTGTCCTCCAGCTAGGGAAGACAACAATGTATCTTTCTGACAAATACTGATTACAGAATTTAACATTTATGCAATTTATTTATTTTGGTGTCCTTTATATGCCTGCAGGCATCATAGAGAAAATTGAACTTCGACTGTTGATGTTCTGTGTAATTTTTTTATATGTAGTGGAAATATGTCATCCATGTGTGATTGAGGTTTAGTCAAACTTTATATTATCAACATTACTGAATTGTGACTTACCAGGGCTTCACAAACCATGAAGACTTGATGCAGAAAGTGCTTGAAAGTCTGGTGCCAGATTTTGGCTCAATGATCCAATCAAGTAACATTACCAGCTGTCTTAACAATTGATGATATCGTGAAATACAGTAGTTCTCATTACATGGCAGCTAAAATGTTCTTTTGTTAATCATTCTAAGAAACTTCACACCGCAGTTATGACTTAGCAAACTAAAAACAAAATACAAGTTGAATGTGTCTTAGAAAACATTATGAGAGACAATGGCTATTATAAATGACTATTATTTATTACAATGGTTATTGAATAAGAAATTGGTGTGATTTTTTTTACCAGTATCCCTCATCTTAAAGAGGAAAAATATTTTAACAAAATAATTTTTAAATAACATGCATGTACACTAGGAGAGATGCACCTGTCTGGTTATCTCTTCAAGGAGTTAAAGCCTTTTTCACGACGGAACGGGTTGATTGTGTTTTATTTATTTGGACAAGTTTTTCGGATTTTAAGTGCCATTCTCATAATTTATCACCACCCAAAGTGTGAAGATCTCATTTTTCTTAAACAAACTCTCCAAACACGAGGATACTTTTTTATGTTAGTGTATCCCAGGGCATCAGGTACTGACCTGTAACTATGGTATCAGGGGTAAAGCAATATTCTTAGTGTGTTGTATACTTCTTTGGTGGCCAATAAACGGGACAGGACATTAACTTTGGATTGCAACTTGCTTTAGAAAAATAAATATCTATGGAATATGTAATTTTCTATTTTGTTTGTTTGTGTAATGTGATAATGCTTGCTGGACCTGCCAGCTGTCTTGGATTCCGGAGCAGAGTGATTGGTGAATAATTTGCAGACTGTGCTATATTCCTCACATACAGTCTTCAAGAAGACAAGGCTAACACAATTTTATCTGAAAAGTACCTGTGAAAACGTGGGAGAAATAATCTTACTTAAAAAAGAAACTCGATTTTTTTAAAAGCTTGTTTCCACTTTCTTAGGAAAAAAAGAGATTTAAGATATGGGAGATCATACATCAAGAAATGGGGGGCGAAGAGCGATGACATCTTCTCATGGCAAACAGTTTATAAATAAGGATTGATAAGGTGTGTAGACAAACATTACAGTTTGTTATCATCTTTTACATGACAAACCGTTTCGGGACATGTACTTCACGGTTTTGTCATAGTAAGATTTTTTTAGTTATGTTTTAGTTATATTTTCTCAGTTATGTTTGATGATTAGAGTATCCTGGCAAAGGCTTTTTCAGAAGTCTTTCTGCACACTTACGGGGAAGGGAAGAGAGAGAAGGGTTGGAGGAGAAGAAATATTCGCTGTTTACCTCTGCCGTCACTCTTGAATAGAATAAAAAGTAGATGAAATCCACGAAGAAATTTGAGAGAAGACAAGAAGACTAGAATATTATGTTCTCTTATTGATTATATCTTCCTCCTTCACTATTTTGGTCTGCTTGTGTTGCCTTCCTCTTTGTGCTTACATTAGACAGGAGAAAGCAGACTCCTCTCAACATTCCTTCTTTGTCCCTACTGTTCAATTCTTTTAATCCCTCTCTTCAGACTATGTCAATGTTGGAAGCCTTCAAATCTGGACTAAAAATCCATATCTTTAAGAAATACCTTGTGTAGTCTGGCGTAGTCTGGCACACTATTCCACTCTTTAGTTCTTCGTATTCATCCATGCACTTTGCTTATGTTTGCCATCTGTCTGCTGACACGGGGCTTGACTAGTGGACATCGCTTTGCTTCTGGTCTTTGGTGCGCAGGACGTTGAGCTCACCTCCACAGGAGGAAAAGTGCTTTTAAAATGTGATTTTGATTATTATTATTTTAGTCAGAATTTTCAGTGATATTTCTTACCTGTAGTTTTTCTGAAATTATATTAAACAATAATTATGACCAATCTTCTTAGTTTCTGGTCTTCGAAGGCATAGTGTAAAATAAATAGATAAAATAAAAATAATAAATTCTGAGTTTGCATAGTGAAATTATTCCGAAATATCAACAGCATTGACAATGGGTCTGAAAAAATGATTTTTGCGGAAAGTTTGTATGCGAAGAGATTTAAGAAAATAAAAAAATGTGTACTGACAAACAGTTCTCAGTTCTGTTTGTGGCCAGAGTATTGGCAAAGATAGTATGAAGATGTTTTAATAAAGCAGAAATTTCAATATGTGAAGAATGGGGTCGATATGTGTATGTGTGTGCACGATATTTTTAAATTTTCTTCCTGTACATAATTAGTCTCTAGACTATTTCCTTGACATATTGTGCCCCAAAGCTAAATAAAAGATATTTTGTGGTATTACAAAAGTTTGTTTTGTTCCTCTCAAGTATAGCTTCGTATCTTTTGTAAAACGTCCACATTTTTTGTCAATAATCTCCAAACTTCTTATTTCTGTCAAACCACTCTAAGTAATTTTTCATTTGTGTTATTACTTTCATGCAAACGATGGATTCTGGACAAGTGTGCTCATCACATAGTGCCACTCTACTCGAACACAGTCCTTGAGAAGAACAGGCTAACAAATGGTTTACATAAATGCTCCTAAACAAAGTTGGAATAGAAATGTTAACCCCAGGTATGCCAAACTGTTCTCAGGCGACGGAATTTGTGTTGAATGAGGTGACGGCGATAAGACAGACGACGATGTTGGTGTGGACGGTAGGGACGCCCATCGTCATGGTCTTTGGAACATTCGGCAACATCATGATACTGTTGATACAGAGGCGAGAGTACAGCGCCTCCCACTCCTCCATGTCCGTCTTCTTCACCTGCCTGGCCATCTCCGACCTCACCTCCCTGTGGTTTGACCCCTTGTTCTGGTGGCTGGAAGCATTGAATGTTTTTGTGTACTTTAGTTTCCTATGGAAGATTCGAATGTTTGTCAACTACCTGACTGGCCACCTGTCACCTTCTATTCTAGTGACCATGACCAGCCAGAAGGCGGTCAGCATTTTGTGGCCACACAAGGTTAAGATCGTCTTCACCACAGGTTTCGCCAAAACCTTGATGATAAGCTTGCTCTCGTTTTTCGTTTTAATCAATTCTCACCTCCTGTACGGTTTTACTGTCATCTTACCTTCAAACATCTCTCTAGCCACCTGCTTTGATTCGTTTGTCAACATCGAGTATGCCGTCTTCTTCTTCAGTATTTGGGGCTGGGTGGACACGTTCTTTTCTAGCCTCGGTCCTGTCGTTCTTCTGTTAATCTCTAACTCCGTGTTGATGTGGAGGGTGGGTCAGTCTCTACAAGAGGCCAGAAGACGGTTTTCGGCAGGAAACACACATCGGTTACGTGCACGTGAGAAGAAAACGTCGTCCATGACAGTCACGTTGATAGCAACTTCCGTTACCTTTCTCCTACTGACGTCACCTCTTGCTGTATACGTTACATTCCGTGAAACGTTTCTGGAAGGTGCATATAGAGATCAGTACATAGCAGATGTTAACGACCTTCTCTTGGCTGTTTTGCATTTATTGTGGATAGCAAACAATGCTGTGACCTTTTACCTCTATTGTCTGACGGGCGCCAAGTACCGGCAGAAGTTCCTGGAGATCATCTGTGTGAGTACAGTACACGAGACAGTCTTACAGAAATCCACTTAAACAGTCAACCTTCACCCTGAGCTGGCATCGTACAGGTTCGGAACTGTTCTGTTTCTTTTGACGAATGTATCCAGTTTACAATCAAGTCCGACTTCTTTGAAACTCGAACGACTTATGAGATTTCAAGTTACTTTTTTAGGAAGGAGGGTTACTTCACAAAGGTTGAAAGAAAGGTTAAAGATTCTAAAGTGTCATTTAAAATTCACATTCCTCAGGTATGCAGGTCTTTAATCTTTTATCGCTAGTTACTATGAATCGTGCTCATCTTCAAGCACGCTATGGCATGAAAAGGCAATGAAACTGAAGTAGAGACCACAGTCTCTTTTAGTAATAAAATAATTACCGACCCTTATGAAGGATGTTTTATAGGCAAAGGACTTCTGCCCGTCTGCCTAGAATCTGTAGACATTTTTACAATGTCATTAATTAATGTCTCCTACTCAATCAGCTGTGTACAGACGATGAAACATACGCACATAAATGAACGCTCCAACTGTTCTCACTAAAGGAACGGACAACACTGTTTCACTCTCATTCTTTTCCAGTAGGAGGAACAGTTGATGCAATGATGCACAGTCAAGTATAAAAATTGAAAGATTGGGTACATCTTGAGAATACGTAATTCATTTGTGATGCCATGCCTCGTGCCAGTTATTGTATATTCAGTCTTACTGTATTCTAGTAAAGCAGATGACAACGACAGGTAATACAAACACAGCATTAGACAAACAAGACTCATCATGTTTCATCTTTTATTCTTTCAATAAACAGCTTAACACTCGTTATGATGACGTAGCACAAAGATGTGTAGCTATGGTGGGGTAGCTCAGACGTGTATAGCTAAACAGTGCTTTGTGACTATGATTACCATGAAATTTAATTCTGCAGCAGGGTTAAAATTTATCTTTACTTAATAAAACTACTGCTGGACAAAGTTAAAATAACGAACTTTGTAATTTCTTTTCTGCTCGATCAGAGATTATTCCCGCGCGAACGTGATTCTGCGAGATCATAAGAACCCGCACGACTCTGATTTACACCCAAACTGTAATCAGGGGTGGTACCCGGGATGCTAAAATTTACACAACTTGATAAAAAAAAAATCTACTCACCTACATGCAGGAAGGAAAGTGGGGGTTAAAAGGATGATTTCCGAAGCTTCTTTTAAAATATTAAAGCGAGTTGTCAAGTGTTGTTGAAGTGCTTTACGAACCTTGTTTACTTCTTTAGGCAGCAACGAAAAACTAAATTACTGTTTGGCTGGAAAGTGAAAGGAAAAGGTAAGAAAGTTGAGGGGTCACCAGCACTGATCGCATTCCTTGAGGTTTCTGCTCTTTGTTGTCCGTGTTCTGAAAAGAAAGGAAGATTTTGCATGCACAGCTTTAAGTTTTCTGTAATTTCTAATGGCGAATTATCATATCTTTTTTCGTAGAAGACAAAAGTTTGTAGACAGGAGCACTTTCAAGGACATTACGGGTATAGATGTAAGAAGTGAACAAAGGACACAAGACCCTCGTCAGTCAAGTTTTCAACTTCTCTTCAGGCTTATTTTATGTGATGTTGTGCTGGTGTTAGAGACAAATAGACAAATACTATTATTATTATATACATGGCGTCATCTCACCTTCAGAAACTTGTTTACATTTCTAGAATTTTACGTGTCCATAGAGACGCACGCGCGCGATGTGATGAATGACGTCATCGCTAACCATCACGCGCATGCGCGACTCAGTGTCAGCAGTGACGGCCCCGCAGCACGTGAGGTCATTAGTGGAGTGAGTCAGACTCACTGCCGTCGTCAGGCAACAGGCTCCGTACAGCTGCCAGGTACTGTAGTCATATTTCGATTTTTTTTTTTTTTTTTTGGATTACAAAAAAATAAGATTTATTCTATCCTGTCGACATCTCACGAATGTCTGACATCAATTAACAGAGGTCCGACGACAATGTGCAAATATACGATCATCAGGACATGCCGGGGTAACTGGTGAATTCCTTAATTCTCTCGAAATTGAATATTTCATAATTATAATAAATTCCTGAATTATCTCGGAATATCCATGTGTGTCTGGCTTCACCATCATCATTGTCATCGTCGTCATCGTCATCGTCATTGTCTTCGTCTATATAAGTTTGACATGTAATTGCAATTAAAATTGTTTAAAGTGTAGTTTTTTGGTTGTTCCCTTTGTCTGATAGTTGAGTAATTTATTACTCCAGAAGCAGGACTTGTGTCTGCTTTTCATCTTGTTAAAGATTTACACAAACATTTGCAATAATATGGCAGCCTGTTAACTGAGGCAGTATGTTCCAGGAATGTTGCCTGTGTATCTGGTAATAAAATTCGATTCTAATTGAGACCATTACAAACCTGTTTCTATGATTACCAACATGCTACTCAGTTTACATCATGAAGAAATCGCTAAGAAGACAAATAATTCTTTAATTTTATTGGATATATACATAAAAATGTAATATGATGAACTTTCAAAATATTGACTGCTTAATAAAAGAAAGAATTCTTGTGAATTGTGATTTTTTTGATTGATCACGATCAGTAAGTGAGTGGGTTTTATGTAGCTTATTATGATGCTGAATGTTCTTTACAATATAAAGTGTCACGGTGTACTGAGTAAGAGTTGTGGTGTTGTTTTGAGATCATTTGACGATTGAGCTCTCAGACTATTCGACCACCGCACCAGTAGAATCCACTAATGACAGCAGTCATCTCGACCACTGCTATGATTAATTCAATGACACTTAAAGCTGACGTGGCTTGAAAGAAGAGTACATTACACATTTCTTATCATTACATTACATTACAAAACATTTCCACTTTATCACATCTAGTTTACAAATTCTGACATTCTGAATGTTTTTATCTTCTTTGCATATGGGATCAATGAAGCACATTACATGATAATAAATTACTTATTGCGTGCAATCAGACATAATAGCTGATACAGAACTATTTTTATTTATGAAGCCTTGTTATTGTCTAGTACGACACTCGCTAAGGTATTTCAAGGATGCCCAAGACAATTATAATCAGACAGCAGCGAAAGGTTTGTTTGTTTGTTTGTTTGTTTGTTTGTTTGTTTCTGTTTGATGCCATGCTAGCAACTATGGCTATATTACGGCAAATAGTAGTTGTAACTTTAAAGGTTTTGGAATAAAAACTTCCTAATTCTCATAAACATGATATACTTTTAAAGGCCGACGTAATAAGTAACCAAAATATAAAAAAGGGTGGGGAAGCATTAAAAGGGGTGTTGAAGCCCAAAAAGGTTACTATCACACCAAAAACAAAACAGAACTATCAGGATATAAAAATTTTTAATTTGAATTTAAAAAATTAAAATTACATCGAAAGGGAAATCACGATAAAGTGAAGAAACACAAATAAAGTTTCACCTGTTCTGTCTAGAAATTCAATAACGGGGTAAGTGCGATACTCATTAAGCAAACGATTTTTTTCAACGGGAAGAAAAATCGAAGAATTCCAGTACAAGAGAACCAAATCCTGCTGAGCCTAAACTCAACCTCTGTAAACTAAGAAAGCTGTATCATGATGACTGCCAAACTGTGTTCTAGGCTAAGGAAAGGATGTTGTCAACAATGGGCAAAATATTTTGTAAAACATGGTGTCGACTGTCCCGCCATTCTGTCGACATGTCACACACACACACACAATGCCCATCAGATGACGGTGAGGATGAAGAGATTTGTAGGTGAATCGAATCGAAGAAGGAAAAATTCAGAGGAATGTCTCAGAAAGAATTATAGCGAAGATGGCGGAGACGACTGTCGTGTTTCCCCGCTCACTAGGCTATTTTTAGAGCAGCTCCTTTCTCTTATCTATGACGTCTTACTTCTGTTTCAAATGACGCACACAAGACGTCAGACACAAGACGTCATTCATGCACGAATCAATACAAGACCTACCACAACTCACTACAGTGAGTTACTCCCCTTGTCTAGAGCACGACATGTGGCAAGAGAAGATCAACCTTCTCGTCTGCCGCCATTAAATCCCTTTAAAAAATCAGATCCTTATTTCTGCTGAACACCTTCTGTATGGGCAGGAAGGTAGGGGTCCAAGTAAGCTTGGAGCCAGGGACCTGCTGCACCACAGTAGAACACTTTGACCCTTTACGCCATTTTATAAGAAAGGTCAAGGTCAAGATGTGAGGAGATCGCTGTTTCACACTTTCCTTGAGTTTCCGACTGTTTTTAGTTTCTCTTTTCTCAAGAAGCTATCCTAGAAATCAGAAGGTTTCTTACTGTTTGTTGTCTGAGTTATAATTTCTTTCAATTCTCTGTCAGATTTTTAACAGAAAGTCCGTTCTCGTGGGAAAAAAGAATTGCATAGCCTTAAGACAACAACAAGAGAACAAAAGAGAGAACATAACTCCTTTGTCATTTGACTTTTCTTTCATACATTAAATATCTTGTTTAAGAAATAAAGTGACGATAAGTGGCCTAAACTGTAAGTGGCTCGCCGTTTCTTTGGTTCAAAGACGATTCACAAAAATGTCTAGCACTCTTTTTGAAACTTTTTCTCGTAAATCAAAATCACTGCCGGATTGGCGGAGAAAAAATGTATAATTTAAAATTACATTGATACTATATCGAATAGGTAAAAATATTTAAACTAGTTTCTGGTGACCATGAAACTATGCAGCGGTCCTTATTTAAAGAAGTGTACAGTTCGGTGTATTAAGTTACATACAGTGCTAGTTGCTTCTCAACATATGTGGAAACAGTCCACATGAAAGTGTCTCTTTTTAATACTTTTTTTTCCTACCCATGTATGCGCTCAGAATCTGCGGGTGGAGGATGCCCTCGCTGACTGACTCGTGCATATGTTCAGGAAGAGCTTTGATTGCTAACGGTGAGTGGCTGAGGCTGACTCACCTCCATCGTCAAACAACGGGTTATGACACATCCCTACACACTCCAGCGATATCATTTCATCTTCCTCTTGGATTTTCTAAGAAATGTATGTCGAACAACCGTCAATATATAACAGGGAGACTTGAGATTAATTAACTGACCTCCCACAGAAGTGCTTAAAACAACTCAATCATGAGAAGATATCTGGCACCTTTCCTCATCATTTTTGTCAGCTGCAAAGTCTAAATAATTTGAACCCAGGTCAAGCTTAAATTATACTTTGCGTCAAATATTTATTTAATTTTTTGTTTTGTTTTTGTTTTTGTTTTGTTTTTTTGTTCTTTTGCAATTTTGAAAGTATTTTTAATATGCTACCTTATCAAAAAAGCGGAGTTTTGACATTTTTATACATTTTAAACTTCGCATTCCCGGAACAGTCCTTTAATTTGGTCAATATGTTCACAAGCTTCTTCATGTGTCTAATTAGAAGGAAATCCATTTTATTAAAATACTTTACCATTTCTTAAATAAAGTATTTTTGCTGTAAGTAAGAATAGACTTTTTTGAGTTTAAATTATATTAAAATCATGAATTATCGAATTTCTTGACTTTGAGTAAAAAATTTTACATTCAGCCAGCTCCTGACTCACTTCATTAAGAAATATTTTATGTAAATAGAATTCCAAACATCAAGTAAATATTTTTTTACATATTTTTTTGTTTGATAATTAATACTAGTAAATACACTCAACTTTAATTTTTTTGGAGGGGGGGGGGGGCGTTTGAAGGATTTTTCCTGTTTTATTTGCCTTATAATAATCTTATTATGTTTTAAATGCTGCCTAGTTTTGCAATCAATTATCAGTAAGCTTTTGGTGTATTTATAAGCCAGCAATGAGCTATCTTTGTGAACATTGTCTCATGTCTCAGTTAAGAGATATCAGTTTAAATTAATTAACTTCGTAAAGATTGAGACCAGAACACTTATGTATCAGGGGCAAACTACTCAAACAATCTGACCTACAGCGTTCAGTCTTCACAGATTAGCATAAAGCTGCAGACATGCTCACCCCAGGTATTCCCAACTGTAGTCAGGTATCAGACATGTTGGTCTTTGATCTCACGCCAATGAGACAGGCGACGATGTTGGTGTGGCTGGTGGGGATGCCCGTCATCATGGTGTTCGGAACGTTTGGCAATATAATGATACTGTTGATACAGAGGCGAGAGTATAGTTCCTCCCACTCCTCCATGTCCATCCTCTTCACCTGCCTGGCCATCTCCGACCTCACCTCCCTGTGGTTTGACCCCTTGTTCTGGTGGCTGGAAGCTCTAGATGTCTTCATTTACTACAGCTTTTTATGGAAGATTCGAATGTTTGTCATCTACCTGACCGGACACACGTCAGCATCTATCTTAGTTACCATGACTACCCAAAAGGCGGTGAGCATCTTGTGGCCGCACAGGGTAAAGGTCATGTTCACGGCAAGGATCGCCAAGAACTTGATGTGTGGAGGGCTCGTGTTTTTTCTTTTCATGAATTCTCATCTGTTGTATGGTGTTACTGTCATATTACCTACAAACACCTCTACACCCAGGTGTTTTGACATGTACGTAAACTCTGAATACGCTGAATTTTTCAACAATGTCTGGGGCTGGGTCGACACCTTCTTTTCCAGCCTCGTTCCAGTCCTTCTTCTGCTAGTCGCTAACTCCGTGCTCATCCGGAAGGTTGGTCAGTCTCTACAGGAAGCCAGAAACCGGTTTTCAACAGGAAATGCAGATCGCTTACGTTCACGAGAGAAGAAAACGTCGTCCATGACAGTGACGTTGATAGCAACTTCCGTTACTTTTCTGCTTCTGACGTCACCGTATTCTGTGTACTTTGTGTTCAGAGAGAGGCTCTTTGCAGGCGCAGATAAGGACACGGATATCGCCGATGCTAACGACCTTGCTTTCGCTGTCTTACATCTCCTGTGGATCGGCAATAATTCCGTGACCTTTTACCTTTACTGTCTGACCGGCGCCAAGTATCGAGAAAATTTTTTAAAGCTCATTAGTCTGAACAAAGTCAGGAAGCAAATCGTAGAGAGATCCACTAAAACAGTTGAACAAAATTATAAGAATGGACGCCTTACAGATCCCTGACTGTTCGTCCATGAATACTGAGGTATTTAGCGCATATCTGGAATAATTTAAATAATTATCAAAAGACTTAACACGATGTTGTCTTTCCTATTCGTCATAGCTAACACGCGGGAGGTAGCGGGGAGGGTACCAGTGAATTACAGTTTCAGAATGTCCGAACAGCATCAAATCCGGTGGAATTCTCCTGTGAAATAATAATAATAATATAAACTCAATAAATATACATTGCAAAAACGCACTCCAAAGAGTAATAAAAACAGGATATCAAGCAAGATTTTCGAACAGGAGCTGAACATACAATGCAACGACATCGTGTTGTGCTCCATGTTACATCAAACGTGAAGCAGTATCCATAAAATCATTTTGTTACATAATTTTAAGTTTTTCTCGCTAAATGTGTTTTTATATCAAGGTAAACCAGTTTACTACAGTCCCTTGACCTGTACTGGTCGTTTGACAGATGCGACAGCTAATAAGGCTGAAAGATCTTGGCATGTGGCGAATAATCTTTCATAAGTTAATTATTATTTGAGTGAAAGGTAATGTTGAGTTATATCGAATATTCAACGTTTAGTGTTTTGATATTTATTATCGTATTATTTTCGAAGTTAAAGAGATAAAGAATGCAAAAAGGTTTGAAATTCTAGCGGGAGAGAAATAATATCAAAAGGAAATAATAATTTAAAAAGAAAGCACGTGAAAGAATGTTTGAGCTCAAAAAGCATGGATGGATATTAAAACTCTAGCGGCAAAACTTAAGGAAACAGAAGGAATCGTTCTTCCAAAAAACGATTTATAGAAGATCAGGACGATGTTCACTGATTTTTCTTTTGATTCTATAATCTTGCCAGTGTTTCGATTGTAGTTGAGGCACATTCTATGTGCCAATGGAGGAGAGGACTTTTAAGTATTACAAAAATAATTCCATCTCAAGTGTTTGTTTGTCAAAAGAAAGAAATTTGTAAATGAAAAAAAGCTCTAGACTTTCACTCTTAATTCGGATGCGAGATAATCGCTGGCTGGTTGAAAATAATCAAGTGTGGAAGAATGTTATCAGCCCTACAAGAGGATGACGAGAAGTCACAACCTTTTGTCACCTAGTTATGTAACGCAGGATTCTCTACACCCTCGACAATCGAGAAACCTCTCTGAGACACTTTTCATGTGACATGGTCTTCTCAACGACAGACGTGGTCGTCGTCTTGGTCACGTAGACGTAGGATTCCCGGCCTTCGCGGAAAACGAACCACCACTCTCCTGGTTGTGAGCCCCTCGGTGGACTCCAATGGCGCAACGGTTAGCACCTGTCACCAATACAACGATGATTGGTTATTCTAGGTTCAGATCTCGTCTCGGGTAGGTTATTTTTTCTCTGATGACTCAGCTTACTCCTCCCACCCTGCCCCAAACCTCGGTTAACTGCTACTGAAGAGAAGGAAATTTCTAAACAATGTTAGACAGAACCTACAATACCGGCACGTGATACATTACTTTTGTTGACAACGAGAAACACTTAATATACAAGGTAAGAAACAATTAACATGTACAGCAACACTGCAAAATAATAACACGGTGTGACTGTGATAAGGTGTTGATGAGAAATATTTTTATTACATTTTAAATGTCCAGAAGTCATTTGACTTACAAATCATGAAGTGTATACGCGCTATAACGATGTTCACAATATTTGAAAAGCAAAGCATCTCAATGGGAAGTGAACACTAGGTATGAGCACTAAGTATGGTTCACAAAGTAAGGAAACTCATGCCCAATGTCCCTTCCTTTGCACAATGAAATATCCTGTTAAATATCCTGAATCATATCGAAGAATATTAATTTGTTGTATAGATGCTTTGTGTAATTTCAACCTAAGTTTTAACAAATGAGAAGTTAGTGCTGGGAATCAACAAATCAGGTTTTCTGTAACTAGTCTACGCGATAAGTCACGCATGAGTGGTTTGCATATATGGAAAAAAGGAATAAAGAGAAACCGGATCTTTCAAACATTGCATTAGAAGTGTTTAAACGGTTTTAACGTATTCGAGAAACCAAGCAGTGTAAAAAAGGACATGGAGAAATACCTAACTCACCTGCAGTCATGCATGTTGAAATATTAAATTTCACATAAAATACACCACGAACTGGAACTGTAGTTGACCTCCACTGTACAGCCTCGTCATGCCGGTGTAAAGGTAGTTGTTACTGTTTGTTACATTCATAGGATTTGTTTGATGGCATATGTAGACATGTGATACATCTGTTATTATGTTTTTGAATGTTGCTTGGTCATTTGCTCGATTTCATTATCTTTGGAAGGCGCGATGAGCATGTTTAATGAAATTTTGATACATCATCATCATCATCATCGTCATCATTATTATTATTATTTTAAAAAAACAGGTGCTGAGTACTGCTAAGTTATCAGACTCATAGAAATCCTTCATGCTAAGTAAACTCAGGGTATTAAGTGAATGTTTGATATATCAATGTAAAAGGTTAATGAAGCAATGCAAAGTTCGAAAACACCTTCTCTTGCCGGAGTGAGAACTGCGCGTGCTGCTGGACCCTCAGACCGGACCGAACGCGTTTAATATACATGATGTTGTTTGTTTACCACTCTTACCATCGGATTAATTCCGAGGGAAACAAAACAGGAACCTACTGGGCTGCCAATATTTATCAGCGATGCAGTTGTATTTGTTTTTGTTGGCAGAACTGCCGATCCAATTCTGAAACATTTATCACCAGAGGGACCCAACAATAAACAATGCTCGTTACAATGAGATGTTTATTGACAGGCTGAAGTCTGTATTCCAGGCAAACGCCAAGAACGTTTTCCATTTTATTGAAATAAAGTTTATACTTGCATTGCGGATTATTATTATTATTATTATTGTTGTTGTTGTTGTTGTTGTTGTTGTTGTTGTTGTTGTTATTGTTGGTGGCTTCAACTTTCTGTTTCCTGATGAGAAAAATATTGCTTCTGAAAAATTACGAAAAATATGCACTCAATATTCTGTTTTTGTAGTTATAATACAGATGACAAGCAACTTTCAATACTTTTGTAATTATCCATAATCAACAAGATGTTTCTTACAAGTTAAAGAAGTTTTGAAAGACTGCTACCTTGGCCATGTTCAAACTGTCAGCATACCGAGATGTGTCGAGGGCGTCTTGTCCGGCGATGACGGTCCTGCTGTACATCCAGAAATCGTTTTGCGAGCTCGTGGCAACAGCGGGAAGTCTTAACGAAAAATTGTGTGAATATGAATGTTTATTTCCCAAATGAGCAGAAAATGCTTGAGGTTTACCGTCTTTGCACGTTCGTTCAAGTGAACAAGCGAATGATAAGATGCATCAAGTAGCAACCTGTTAGGGATGTCTACGTGTTCATGTGAGGAAGATAATTCTCTGTTAAATATCATTTCTCTTTCACAGTGTTTTGTCTGTCACAAACGAGCAACGCGAGACAGAAAAAGTAATAGTTCTTTAGCTCAACAAACACAATGCATGGTTTAATGGAGCTTCCCTAACTGGCTTAGACCAAGTAAACTCGTATAATAATTTATATTTAGTTGCTCTTTCGTTGAAGTTTTCGTTGTAGCTCCCCCAGCCATACTAGGGCTGGTTTGCAACTTTTGCAGTTGTGTTCCTCATTTTCTGGGTTCAGATTTCTTACTTACTTAAGAGTTTTGCAGTTTAGAGAAATAACACTGGGGTCGCCTCTCATACTTCCCACACACACACACCACTATATCCAGACCTCAAGCATGAATCGCCTTCCAGGAAGACATGGAAGACAGGAAGCCAGAAGCTGGGATTGTTCTGGGGAAAATCCTAGAATGCTGAATGTAACTAAAATCAAATAAAGCAATGAGGATGTGAACAGCAATATTAACGCACAAATCCAGCGACTTTGATCGGACAACAGTTTTTAATATTACTTTCTCCAAGTAGGTTCTATTAAAATTAGACTAATTACAAACATCATTTTACTGACGATCATCATCATTAATTTATCATTAATGCCTTCTCTTTGGAATCACAAATTAACGAATAAACATTTCTCAGTACAATTTCTACAGGTGGCGCCTGTGTACAAGGTCGGTTGGTTTATTTTAATATCACTCGTTATTTCCAATCCTCGGCTGTATTTTACTTATGTAAGTTACTTAGCATAGAGTAAAAGGTTTTAAATTAGAATGTGTCAGGTTCTGCACTAAAATAATGTTTCAGGTTTTGACATAATGAATGAGGCTCTGTATAAGAATATTGTACCAGGCTCTGTATTGCAATAGTGTGTCAGGCTCTGAATTAGAATAATTTTTCAGGTTTCTCAGAATCTACCATCTCGTGCAGTATTCAGATCGAGTCTGAGACTTCAAGTCAAAGAATTCTGTCCTGCTCTTGACACTTAGAAAACTTTTTCCAGTTCATAAAAAATCTCAGACGAGTTATTTTCAGCTAGTCTGGTTGTTATTCCACAGATTGACACACTACAATTCAAGTAGTAATTCTTCTACATGTTGTTAAATACATCTCTGGCACACAAGTCAGACAGGTTTAGTGCTTCGTTTTCCAGCGTGAGAGTTCTTCTTAGTAAACTTATGAAAATCTAAACAAAAGAAAAACTTGAAATGTTATTTCTTAAAAATAAACGCTGCAATCCTAACATACAGCAGACAAACTATCACAGAAAAGCTTTCCCACAAGACAAATGGTATAAAAACCTTCTGGTTGAGTGTATTTCGTTGTTTTTGGTCACGTGGGTACTTGTGAGGTCACAAGCTCTTTGAGATAAAATAATGAACCTCTCGCCAGTTTAATGTCTCGCTTGAAAAAGCCCACTGAATGACTATGATGGTACCTTGAGCCCAGTGAAAGAACATGATTGTAAGACAATGAATAAGTTCTGTCAGAAGGCGATGAGTGATGGATATCGCGCAGAGTGGTTGGAGTCCCTGGCCATATCCCTTACAACAGAAGAAAACTAAGAAAAGTCAAAGCCACAGAACCATTAATTTAATTGGCCACTAATGTAAATCGTGCTGAATGTAGTCCAGAATCATATCAACACCATCATTGAGGAGATGTTAACCGAAGGGCAGGCTGGCTTTAGACCAGATAGGAGCAGAAAACATCTACCATGGTAATATGATCTCTTCCAAAAACTTTTTAAAAAAAGACGCTCCACCATGTTACGAGTTTACTTCATTTCTTGTGTTTTACAAAATAATTTTATAAACTCCTTCCGATATTTGGTTCCGGTCAGACAGTAAAGGTAAAAGGTCACAGCATTGTTGCCGACCCACATAAGATGCAAAACAGCTAGAACAAGCTGGTAGACCTCTATCATGTACTTATCTTCATCCTGCAGCACTATGTCCCGGACTGTAATATACACAGAAAAAGGGGACGTAAGCAGGAGAAAAGTAACGGAAATGACTATCAACGTCACAGTCATGGAGGATGTTTTCTTCTTGCGCGAAGATAACCGATGTGTGTTTCCTGCCGAAAACCGTTTTCTGGCCTCCTGGAGAGACTGACCCACCTTCCAGATCATTACAGAGTTAGAGACCAACAGAAGAATGACAGGACCGATGCTACTAAGAAAAACACTCATCCATCGCCAGATATTGATGTAGAACGAGGCATAATCGACATTAACAAACGGATTGAAATTGCCAGGCGAAGAAGTGTTTGAAGGTATAATGACTTCAATGCCATACAGAATGTGAGAATTTATTAAAATAAAAAGCCCTAAAAAGAAGAGAATCCAGGTTTTGGATAACCTTGCCGTGAACACGACCTTTGCCCTGTGCGGCCACAAAATACTGGCCGCCTTCTGGACGGTCATAGTCACTAAGATAAAGGGTGACATGTGGCCAGTCAGGTAGTTCATAAACTCTCGAAACTTCCAGAAAAAGCCGAAGTTCACGACATTCTGTAGTTCCAGCCACCAGAAGACGGGGTCAAACAGCAGGGAGGTGAGGTCGGAGATGGCCAGGCAGGTGAAGAAGACGGACATGGAGGAGTGGGAGGAGCTGTACTCTCGCCGCTGTATCAACAGTATCATGATGTTGCCGAACGTTCCGAAAACGATGACGACGGGCATCCCCACCTTCCACACCAACATCGTCGCTCGTGTTATCGATGCTAAGTCATCATTTATGACGTCTGCTGCTTGTGTGGAGTTTGGCATGTCCAGTGTGAGCATCTTAGGTGCAGGAAGAGCTGCAGAAAATATCTGTCGTCGTCTGACTTTCTGGAAACTTTTCTTGACTATTTTGTCGGAAGCTCTCTTTGAAACGTAGTCTTTGTTCTCATGGTGAACCATATGCACATTCTATGATAATGACTTACAACTGTGCAATGAAACAATGATACAAACGGTGTCTTGTTTGACGGCTTCTTTATGTACATGACAACGGGAATCATCAATTAGTAATAATTAATTGTAAAACTTTTTTGGTGCAAATTTTTAAACACAAAGAAAAACCTATTGAGCTTTTGTAGAGATATGTCTTGACTGGGAAAAATATTTGATGCGAAATAATTTAACTATGACTGTATAACAAATGAAAAATAAGTCTGTTAAAATTTTTGTAAGAAAAAAATTATTTTGTTCATTGGCAAAAGATTTAGGAAATTCCTAATTATCACAAAGCCTTCGGAAGCATCTGAACATTTCGTCTCTTACACACTTATGCGACAAAAATTCATTTCTGTATTCTGAGTTGCATGTTTCTAATTATAAAAAAATTGCATTGACATTTGAATATCCTCTTAATAGAAAGGATTTCCTGCATTTTCGATTCGCTGGGAAGAAATATTTATATTAATTAAATCTTCAGGGTTAGTGGAAACAGACAAAACAGACAAAAAACACAGAAAAAAATTGATCAACTAAAAGATAATAGACACAATATTTAAAAAAAATATTTAAAATATTTACAGACACAAAAAGTTTACTTTAATTATGTTGTAACAGTTAAGAGTATTGGAATATCGTTTTCATGACTGTGTGCTTTAAAAAGAAATTCTGACAATTAATGTCTCCATATGGTATATTGGAAAAGTGGAGGTAAACTATATTCATTAGGAAATCCGGAAATTAAAAGCTAATCGATGTGGTTTCAGTCTCTGGCAAAAGGAACTAACTTATTGCCTGACGATGGAGGTGAGTCAGCATCACGTGCCTCACCTGATCACGTGCGCGACAGGTTGCTATGCTATGTCTGTGTATACACGCGCTGGTTAGCGAGCTACCTGTGATTTCAATCAACCGTGGTGAGTATGTCACTCTCGGTGAATGAAAATTTGCAGGAACATATAAAACATCGCAGATGTTAACGATCTTGTTTTGGCTGCCTTTCATCTCCTGTGGACAGGAACTAATGTCATGAACTTTTACCTCTATAGTCTGACAGGCAAAAAGTACCGGGAAAAGTTTTTGAACTTAATTCACCTCAACGTATTCCAGCATCGAATCGATGAGAAACCCACACAGTTGAGCGTGGCTTTCACAACTGGAGCCTAAAAGCTTTACTGGTTAGTTACTTTACTAGCTTTACTGGTTACTGGTTAGTTGATTATTTTGTCAACATATTTATGAAGTATCTTCTATAGGCCGTTTACGAATATGGAGGCACTAAGGTATAGTGGAGAAAATTCGTGCTGATTTTTTTGGTATGAAATGTTAAAGCTAATATAAGGACGATGAAGACAATTACAAATATTTACCTAATTCTATATCTGTAGTCCTATATCGATACCAGGTTAGACTGTTAACAGCGCTGGTATTAAGCCATACTTGGTAAATTTTGTAGGAAATTACCATTGAAGTTCAAAAACAACTGGTAATAGCACTGTTTAGTGCAAGGCGTTTACAACACCATAGAGTTCAATTGTCCGGCATATTTTGTGGGCATTGTAAGATAATTTAAAATAGTCACAGCAGTCATATAATGCTAATAAGCAGTGTCTACCTTTTCTACAGTTCTTTATGGCACTTACAAACAAGCACATTTGAGCACACATACTCTCCCACACACACAATGTCAGGAGAAAAAAGAAGAATTAAGAATTTTAAAAACGTATTTTTATGACCTTCACCCTTCACACCTTCTGCAAGACCGTTATCCTCCAGACCCTAGCCATCTACGTTCCTTTATTCAGGTAAAATGACAAGAAAAGTAATTTTACAAGATAATGCACCAGCATTAATCGTCTTCCTTGACTATTTAGGTGTTATGAAATCGGCTAAGAACAATTGATGTTTATGTTTGTAGTTTTTTTTTTTTTTTAATTTAAATAAACTTTTTTATATCACCTACTAAAAAACTACAAAATAAAGAATAAAACTCCCTGGGACATTTTAAAAGACATAGTGATTACTATTTTCATTAACGCCGGTTACTTTGCGGACGCAAGCAGTGTTAACATGATAAACATCGCTCTGTGGGTAAATGATTACATAATGGAGGCAACTACTGAAACCTTTAGGAATTGGTCCACTATGGATTGCTTCCCCTTAACATCTGGAAAAAAAGGAGGGGGAAAGAAGTCTGCATGCACAGTCAATTATGAAAATTAAAAGATTGGATACATCTTCAAAACAGGTAATTCGCGAACATTTGTATTTGTGATGTCTTGCCTCGTGCTAGTACTTCTGGGTACATGTACATTCGGTGTTACTATATTCTAGTAAAGCAGATGACAACGACATGCGATACAAACACAGCATTAGACAAACATCGTAAGACTCATCATGTTTCATCGTTTATTCATTCAGTAAGCAGCTTAACACTCGTTATGATGACATAACACAAAGATGTGTAGCTATGGCGAGGTAGCTCAGACGTGTATAGCTAAACAGTGCTTTGTGATTATGATTACTATGAAATTAAATTCTGAAGCAACGTTAATATTTATCTTTACTACTGCTGGACAAAGTTAACGAACTTTGTAATTTCTTTTCTGCTCGATCAGAGATTATTTCCGCGCGCGAACGTGACTCTGCGAGATCATAAGTACCGGCACGACTCTGATTTACACCCAAACTGTAATCAGGGGTGGTACCGGGATGCTAAAATTTACACAACTTGATAAAAAAAATCTACCCACGTACATGCAGGAAGGGTTGAAAGGATGATTTCAGAAGCTTCTTTTAAAATATTAAAGCGCGTTTTGAAACGTCATTAAAATGCTATACGAATCTTGTTTACTTCTTTCGACGACAACAAAAACATGATTACACTTCGGCTGGAAAGTGCAAGGAATTAAGGTCAGAAGGTTAAGGGGTCACCAGCACTGATCGCATTCCTTGAGTTTCTGCTCTTTGTGGTCTGTGTTCCGAACAGTAACTAAGATTTGTACAACACACACATAGAGTCAAAACTAGATAAAATAAGTAGATAAATGAGTAATGAGGTATATGTGGTCACCTTATGAACTAGCTACAAAAAAAAACAAACTGCTTTTTCATCTCATTTTAACTTCTCAACAATCACTACAGCAATCCCGTGACCTACGAGCTTCAAACCATCCAACCCGTTGTCGTAACCGAAATTAATAAACAATCTTCTGCCATTCAATGAGACAGGTTCTGCATTAAGCAACAGAAAACATCCCAATAATTTAAATACGATGTAATAATAACAATAATGATATAAACATGGCATCATCGCACTTTCAGAAACTTCTTTACGCTAGAAATTTTCGTGTTAATAGAGACACTTGCGTGATGTGATGAATGACGTCATCGCTAACCATCACGCGCATGCGCGACTCAGTGAGTGTCAGCAGTGACGGCCCCGCAGAGCGTGAGGTCATTAGTGGAGTGAGTCAGACTCACTTCCATCGTCAGGCAACAGGCTCCGTACAGCTGCCAGGTACTGTAGTCAAATTCCGCTTTTCTTTTGGATTTAAAAAAAAAAAAAAGATTTATTATATCCTGTCGACATCTCACAAATGTTTGACATCAATTAATAGAGGCCCGACGACAATGTGCAAAAACACGATCATCACGACATGCCGGGGTAACTGGTGAATTATCTTGAAAATTATAATAAATTCCTGAATTATCTCGGAATATTCATGTGTGTCTGGCTTCGTCGTCGTCACCTTCGTCGTCATCATCGTCATCCTCATCTTCATTATCGTCGTCCATGTAAAGTTGACATGTAATTGCAATTAAAATTGTTTAAAGTGTAATTTTTTTGTTTGTTCCCTTTGTCTGATGGATGAGTAATTTATTACTCCAGAAGCAGGACTGCTGTCTTTGCTTTTCATCTTGTTAAAGATTTACATGAAAATTTACAATAATATGGAAACAATAGGACGAACGTACTCTTACTTCTGCTTCAAATGACGTGGAACAAACAATGCACACAAGACCTCAGACGTCATTGGTACACGAAACACTACGAGACCTACCACAACTCATTACAGTGAGTGGTTCACCTTGTCTAGAGCACGACATGTGGCAAGAGAAGATCAAGCTTCTCGTCTGCCGCCATTACAGTACCTTAAAAAAAATAAAATCCTTATTTCTGCTGGACGCCTTCTGCATGGGCAGGGAGGTAGGGGTCCAAGTAAGCATGGAGCCAGGGACCTGCTGCACCACAGTTGAGCACTTTGACCCTTTCCGCCATTGTCCTGAGAAAGCTCAAGGCCAAGATTTAAAGAGATCGCTGTTTCACACTTTCCTTGAGTTTCTGACTGTTTTTAGTTTCTCTTTTCTGAAGACGCTATCCTAGAGATCAAGTTTCTTACTGTTTGATGTCTTAGTTAAAATTTCTTTCAATTCTCTGTCAGATTTTTAACACAAGGTCCGTTCTCGTGGGAAAAAAAAGTTCTATAGACAAAAAACAGGAGAACAAAAAAGGAGAACATAACTCCTTTTTCTTTTTACTTTTCTTTCATACATTAAATATCTTGTATAAGAAATAAAGTGACGATAAATGGCCTAAACTGTAAATGGTTCGCCGTTTCTTGGGTTCAAAGACGATTCACAAAAATGATTGCGCTCCTTTCGAAACTTTCTCTCGTAAATCAAAATCACTGCCGGATTGTCGAAGAAAAAATGTATAATTTAAAATTACATCGATACTATATCGAATAGGTAAGAATATTTGAACTAGTTTCAGGTGACTATGAAAGCATTGTATCGGTCCTTCCTTAAAGAACTTACAGTTAGGTGTATTAAGTTACATACAGTGCTAGTTGTTTCTCACTGTATGTGGAAAGTTCAGATGAAAATGTTTCTTTTTACAACTTTTTTCTACCCGTGTATGCGCTCAGAACCGTGATCTGCTGGTGGAGGATGCCCTCGCTAACTGACGTGTATATGTTCAGGTAGAACTTTCATTGCTAACGGTGTACGGGTGAGGCTGAGGCTGAGGCTGACTCACCTCCTTCGTTAGATAACGGGTTATGACACATCGCTACACACTACAGCAACTTTGTTTCATTTTCCTCTTGGATTTTCTAACTGTCGAAAAACTGTCAATATATAGCAGGGACATTTGACATTAATTAACTGAACTCCCACCCACATAGGTGTTTCAAACAACTCAATCATGAGAAGAGTACCTTTCCTCGTCATTTTTGCCAGTTGCAGAGTCTACCTGAATTCGAACCAAGTCGAAATTATGCTTTGCGCCTTTTTTTTTTTTTTTTTTTTTTTTTTTT
>SRHC01000060.1:648869-661874 GCA_004794325.1 Pomacea maculata | reverse complement strand
TTTTTTTTTTTTTTTTTTTTTTTTTTTTTTTGAGGGAGGTGTCATTTAAAGGAATTTTTTCCTGTTTTATTTCCATTATAGCAATCTTATTACGTTTAAAATGTTGCGTTGTTTTGCAATCGATCATCAGTAAGCTTTTGGTGTATTTATAAAGCCAGCAATGAGCTATCCTTGTGAACATTGTCTCATGTCTCAGTTAAGAGATATCAGTTTAAATTAATTAACTTCGTAAAGATTGAGACCAGAACACTTATGTATCAGGGGCAAACTGCTCAACCAATCTGACCTACAGCGTTCAGTCTTCACAGATTAACATAAAGCTCAGACATGCTCACCCCAGGTATTCCCAACTGTAGTCAGGTATCAGACATGTTGGTCTTTGATCTAACGCCAATGAGACAGGCGACGATGTTGGTGTGGCTGGTGGGGATGCCGGTCATCATGGTGTTCGGAACGTTCGGCAACATCATGATACTGTTGATACAGAGGCGAGAGTATAGTTCCTCCCAATCCTCCATGTCCATCCTCTTCACTTGCCTGGCCATCTCCGACCTCACCTCCCTGTGGTTTGACCCCTTGTTTTGGTGGCTGGAAGCTCTAGATGTCTTCATTTACTACAGCTTTTTATGGAAGATTCGAATGTATGTCATCAACCTGACTGGGCACATGTCAGCATCTATCTTAGTTACCATGACTACCCAAAAAGCGGCGAGTATCTTGTGGCCGCATAGGGTAAAGGTCATGTTCACGGCAAGGATCGCCAAGAACTTGATGTGCGGGGGGCTCGTGTTTTTTCTTTTAATAAATTCTCATGTCTTATATGGTGTTACTGTCATATTACCTACAAACACCTCTACACCCAGGTGTTTTGACATGTACGTAAACTCTGAATACGCTGAATTTTTCAACAATGTCTGGGGCTGGGTCGACACCTTCTTTACCATGCTCGGTCCAGCGGTCCTTCTCCTAGTCGCTAACTCCGTGCTCATCCGGAAGGTGGGTCAGTCTCTACAGGAAGCCAGAAAACGGTTTTCAACAGGAAATGCAGATCGGTTACGTTCACGCGAGAAGAAAACGTCATCGATGACTGTGATGTTGATAGCAACGTCTGTCACCTTTCTCATTCTGACGTCACCAGCTATGTACTTTGTGTTCAGAGAGAGGCTCTATTCAGGGTCAGATAAGGACACGGATATCGCCGATGCTAACGACCTTGCTTTCGCTGTCTTACATCTCCTGTGGATCGGCAATAATTCCGTGACCTTTTACCTCTACTGTTTGACCGGCGCCAACTACCGAGAAAAGTTTTTAAAGATCATTTGTCTGAGAAAAGTCAAGAATCAAATCGTAGAGAAATCCACTAAAACAGTTGAGCTAAGTTATAAGGATGGACACTTTGCAGATCCCTGACTGTTCTTTGATGAATATTAAGATATTTATACTATACTTGAAATAATTCAAATAATTATTAAAAGACTTAACACGATGTTGTCTTTCCTATTCGTCGCAGCAAACGTCTACAGACGCGGGAGGTATTGGGGAGGGTATCAGTGAATTACAGTTTCAGAATGTGCAAACAGTATAAAATCCGGTGGGATTCTCCCATGAAATAATAATAATATAAACTCGATAAATATACATTGCAAGATTTTACCGTGAATTCATGGTCGAATAGGAGCTGAACATCGATGCAGCGACATCGTGTTGTGCTCCATGTCCTTTTGTTACATAATTTTAAGTTGTTCTCTCTAAATGTGTTTTTTGTATCAGGGTAAACCAGTTTGCTACAGTCCCTTGACCTGTACCAGTCGTTTGAAAGACATGTGCCAATGGAGTAGTGAACTTTTACGTATTACAAAAATAATTACAATTGTTTGTCAAAAGAAAGAAATTTGTATAAAAAAAACTCCAGACTTTCAATCTTTATACGAGACTACCTCCGGCTGTGTGAAAATATTCAAGTGTGGAAGAATGTTATCACCCATATAAGAGGATGACGAGAAGTCACAACCTTTTGCCACCTAGTTCTGTAACGCAGGATTCTCTACACCCTCGCCAACCGACAAGCCTCTCTGAGACACTTTTCATGTGACATGGTCTTCTCTACGACAGACGTGGTCGTCGTCTTGGTCACGTAGACGTAGGATTCCCGGCCTCCGCGGAAAACGAACCACCACTCTCCTGGTTGTGAGCCCCTCGGTGGACCTTTAGCCCCTATCACCAATACAACGATGATTGGCTATTCTGGGTTCAGATCTCGTCTGTGGTACGCTGTTTTTTTGTCTGACGACTCAGCATGCTCCTCCCATCCTGCCCAAAACCTCGGTTAACTGCTACTGAAAAGAAGGAAATTTCTAAACAATGTTTCATAGAACCTACAATACAGGCACGTGAAACATTCTTTTTGCTGACAACGAGAAACGCTTGATGAAATGATATACAAAAAACGGTTACCGTGTACAGCAACACTGCAAAATAATAGCACGGTGAAACGGCTTGTTTGATGGCATATGTAGACATATGATACATCAGTTATTATGTATTTGAATGTTGCTTGGTCGTATGTTCGATTTCGTATCTGCTTTATCATTGTAAGGGGCAATGATCATGTTTCATGAAATTTTGGTACATCATCGTCGTCGTCATCGTCATGATCATGATCATGATCATCATCATTTAAAAAAAGCAGGTGCTGAGTACTGCTAAGCTATCATACTCATAGAAATCCTTCATGCTAAATAAGCTCAGGCTATTAAATGCAATGTTTAATTTCTCAATGTAAAAGATTAATGTAACAACGCAAAGGTGTCAAATAACGAGAACTGCGCGTGCTTCTGGACCCTTAGACCAGACCACACACACACGTGACTCAAGCTTTTCATCCGTTCATCCTTTGATCTCTCTCGTGTAAGTTCGTTTACGCACAATAAAATTACTTACAGTAGTTAAAAATTCTTTTACTTAATTTAAGACAAGTATTAACTGAATTTTTCATTCAGTTATTATCAAAGTGCGTTTCTGTGGATTTTATCATGTAAGGAGCCCTGAATGGTCTGCTACCGCGGGACAGGTTCACGCACACCTGCTGTCTCCGCCATCTTTGTAAATCCATTTTTCCCGTTTGGAATTTTAAGTACGCTGTACGAATGTTGTTGCAGGGTTGGATTTGAACTTGAGCCGCTACTATTTGCAGCTACCCAGCAAACACACCAAGATTGGCCAAAGCTTGGTGCTTCCTTGGTCTGCCTTGGAACCAATAATGGCTCTTCCTTGGTCTTTCTATTGGATCTTCCTTGTAGGCGATAGTTGGGCCGCCCTTGGCCCAAGATTGGCTGAGTCTTGGTCGAATCTAGGCACCATCTTATCCCAGTATTGGGCCAGTCTATATAGCCAATCTTGGGCCAATCTTGCATTGCCCAAAGAAACTCCATATTCAACCAATATTGCCCCAATCATGTTTTTTGGTGGTCTATATATATATTAACCCTATTTTGTTAAAGTGTTGTAGCTCAAGACAGCTTGGTTTAATACATTTAAAACATTGTCATTTGTTCTGGTCTGTAAAACGTCCTTCAGTTGACAAGTCATTAGAACAAGACTAACAGTAGCTATTTACTTGCATGTTGTTCTATATTATCAAAAACCATATTAAGATACATTATTTATTCCCTATCATAACCAGCAGCCACACAATTTTTTTATCATGATTTAACCAGGAGAACACAGTAAATATGAATAATAGCCATTTTATTTCTACTTACTGTCAATAAAGATAAAATATACACCAATACTAAATGTAAACACCCCTCTCAAAGATCTACAAATGAATAAACATAAAATACATATCAAGGCATCAATATTATTTACAATGCCCCTCCAAAAAGCCATAAAACATGCAAGCATAAAACTTAAACAATACACATAATATATACAGTGGAACCTCGGTTAGCGAACGTCTCGGTTAGCGAATATTTCGGTTAACGAAAAAAAATTTCGCTAAAAGTTTGTCTCGGATAGCGAACAAAATTTCGGATAACGAACAGCCACGTGAACCACACGTGACCGACCAGAGTGTCATCATTCGCGGTCGAGACACAGTTACGATCGGTCGCTCCTTATCTATGCGCATCCTTCTTATTTAGTGATTGTTGTGCTTTATTTTAATAGGATAATCCTCAATCATGGCTCCAAAGAAGATTAAGAGCAATTAATAGTAGTGAGGTCATGACAAGGAAGCGGCCAACAAATGAATTGAAGAAGGAAATGATTTCAAAGTATGAAGGTGGCCTGCGTCTGTCGGATATGTGATGTCGTATTACCGAAGTGTTTTACAAAAAAGCAGAAGGAACAGACACTGGACAAGTTTTTTTCCTTTAACCTCAAGGCTACAGAAAAGGGAAGTCACCACCGATTTTATAATGTCACGTGTGCTCATGGCGTGGGGGGGATCAAAGCAGTAATTCCACACCTTCCTCCCCACACCTGCTTCCAACCACGCCGTCAAAACGGCAAGTTTTCTGATGTTTAAATGCGTTCGTTAATGTTTTTATGTTTATTTAATTCCATTTATACTGCATTATAACTGTTCTCATTAAAACCTACCTATATAGCCTGTAACTTTCAAATATTAGCGAGTCAAAACGGGCTGGGCACCAATTAAATCTATTTCCTTTATTTCTTATGGAAAAAATTGTTTCGGATAACGAACATTTCGGATAACGAACAGCTTTCCAGAACGGATTAAGTTCGTTAACCGAGGTTCCACTGTACAAGCACCCCTCCCAAAATGACATCAAGATGAAGTGTTCAACATTGTTGCCTTTTTTTACTCCCTCCTCTTGCGGCTTCCATCACAGTCACCTGATATGGCCAGCCATTCCCCTGTATGCTTGTCCAAAGTGGATAATGTGACATCGTTGTATCGTTTCAGAATGGGCTCTGGGCCAAAAAAAGAAAGCACGTTCATGTGAGTTGAAAAGAAATAGGTGTTAGCTTTCCAAAAAAGTGTACAATATACACCAAGAAATTATCTTTGCAATTCCATTAGTCTTACCAGCATTAGCTTCGGCGAAAATTGTGTATTATTGTTGGTGGCATACTGTCAAAGGCATGAATTGTTTTTAAAATAAGGACTTTTTTGCAGCAGTTAATGTAAATCAAACTCTAGCTTGCTGTCTTGGAAGTTGCAGAAAAAAAGGCTCTTAAAATGGTGCCAAAATATTTATTGAGAAAGAATTTCAGAATTACTTATGTCTTCTTTATGTGTTGACAAACATTAAACCTATTTACTTAGGGCGTGAGCAGTTTTACGAGGAAGACGTTTCGCTGGCTTTATGGAGCTTGTCAATATTTTACTCTTGAGCTCGGCGACACAAAAGTATTGTTAACTGTGTTTTTTTAATTGCTTGGCATTTTCCGGTGGTGCCATATGCCTTTGTAACAAATACTAATTAGTCTTCTTCATAATTGATACTGCGTAAATTATTTATACAGCTGTACGGACACCCTATAAAAGTTCTTATTTCTGACAATGGTTTCGAAGTACACAATCTAGGCTTGTGAACATCGACTGTGATGAAGTAAGAATGGTATCTGACTAATCTTGGGAAAGTACAACACTGTATGTATTTTACAAGAGTCTTAAAAAAAAGAACACAAGTTGACGAAACCTGTTTCTAAGCATAGAGTGAAGGGAGATGCTCACCATGGGTACATCAAACTGCTCGCAAGCAGCAGACGTGATCATTGATGAGATGACGCCGATGAGACAGGCGATAATGATGGTGTTCAAGGTGGGGATGCCCCTCATCATAGTCTTCGGAACGTTCGGCAACATCATGATACTGTTGATACAGCGGCGAGAGTACAGCGCCTCCCACTCCTCCATGTCCGTCTTCTTCACCTGCCTGGCCATCTCAGACCTCACCTCCCTGTGGTTTGATGGTCTCTTCTTCTTCCTAGCAGCACTGAACGTCTTCGTGTACTATTCATTAGTCTGGAAGATTCGAATGTTTGTAAGCTTCCTTGTTGGCCACGTGTCACCGTCTATTCTAGTGACCATGACCGTCCAGAAGGCGGTCAGCATTTTGTGGCCACACAAGGTCAATGTCGTCTTCACCACAGGTTTCGCCAAAACCTTGATGATTAGCTTGCTCGCATTTTTTGTTTTAATCAATTCTCACCTACTGTACGGTATTACTCTCATCTTACCTTCCAACATCTCTCTAGCCACATGTTTCGACTCGTTTGTTAGCATCGAGTATGCCGTCTTCTTCTTCAATATTTGGGGATGGGTGGACACCATCCTTTCTAGCCTCGCTCCTGTCCTTCTTCTCTTAGTCTCTAACTCCGTGCTCATCTGGAAAGTGGGTCAGTCTCTACAAGAGGCCAGAAAACGGTTTTCTGCAGGAAACACACATAAGTTACGTGCACGTGAGAAGAAAACGTCGTCCATGACAGTCACGTTGATAGCCACTTCCGTTACCTTTCTCCTACTGACGTCACCGCTTTCTGTGTATGTTAAATTCAGAGAAATGTTTATGGAAGGTGCTTATAGGGATCAGTACATCGCAGATGTTAATGATCTTGTTTTAGCTTGCTTTCATCTCCTGTGGAACGCGAATAACGCCATGAACTTTTACCTCTATTGTCTGACAGGCGCAAAGTACCGGGAAAAGTTTTTGAACGTAATTCGCTTCAACCTATTCCAGCCTCGAGTTGTTGAGAAATCCACACATTTGAGCTTGGCTTTTACAAATGTAGCCTTAAAGCTGTACTGATGAGTTGATTATTTTGTCAACATCTTTATAAAGTATCTTCTTTAAGCCGTTTCTGGCGGCACTAAGGTATAGTGGAGAAAATTGGTCCCAATTTTTTTTCAAGAATTGTTAAAGCTAATGTAAGGAATATAAAGACAATTACAAATATCTACCCAATTCTATTTTGTAGTCTTATATCGATGCTCATACTGTTAATCGTGCTCGTGTTAAATTATACTTTAAATTAAACGAGAAATTACCAGTGAAGTTTAAAAACACTAACTGGTAACAGCCACGGACTTTTATTCACTGGACAAGTGTCCTTCATTCGTTACCTCTTTGCCCTACCACCGCAGTTACCACTTGTGACGAAAAAGGTTTTCACTTTCGTTTCCGTTTGTCAAATGGCGGATCTTCCAAGCGTCGAAAATATTGCAGAAGTGAGTAACTAAGCTTTTGTTTCATTAGAACATTTTTCAAGAATATTGACTGCAAAATCAACGGTAGCATTTTCTGTAAAATGTAATTTGTTTATAGAAAACGCATTTTGTTTTGTCAACAATTTTATCGTATAAAAATATCACCACAACAGGCTCTATTGTTTTACCAATCAATCATTAATATGAAAAAGAAGAAGTAGCAGCAGTGTGAATTTATATAGTGCAATATCTCAGTCAAAGGCAAGCTTACTGTGCTGAACAAGGTCCCGAATAGTCACAGAGGTGCCCAACAAAGGACAACGTGAGGACTCGCTACGCTCCGTCAGTCAAGGGAGATCACTCTAGATTAACGGTAACCACTCCGGAGAATCAAACAATAGATCCGAACAGCTCTCATTTCAAAATAACATTATTTACAACCCAGCTGCACGACAGAAAAGGGGAGAAAACGTAGCAGAAGTACACGTAAATGTGAAGTCCAACAGTTTTTATCCAGTTTCACCCATGAAGCATGACCACAACACAAAAACAAAATCAAGGAGTTGATCCTCTCACCTGCTGGGCGAAGGACAGAATCATCGACATGAATGCCAGGTCTCGACGTCTCGCTTTATTGGTATGACATCCAGCTATTTGCACCTTTCACATCTTTTTTTTTTTTTTTATCCATTTACGCTTGTAAAAAGATGGTGTGTTTGTGTGTTTGTGAGGATCTTACCAAACAACAGACCGGAAACACGAGCCTTTCTAAAGGAAAGCCGAGACTAACACCGGCCTTGACCCTGAGTCGCATCCAGTAATGAAGGTCCGTGGTAACAGACTGTTCAGTGCAAGAGAAAAGAGAGAGAGAGTACTGCTGACAGTGTGATTCCAAACCCTGTGTTGTCACGATTTCTTTGCTGTCTGAGCCTTCTTGTTAGTGCATGTCATGCAAATTAGAATAATAAACAGAATCCATTTGTCCTGCAGCACTTTATGGCATTCACAAACAAGCACACGTAAGCACACACACACACAGATATATCTAGAGAGAAAGCAGTATTCTACCTTTTCGATTAACAATTGTCTCTCTAAAGACATCGCGTTCCTCGTAGGCAGAAATTTAGCATCAGTCACGTTTATCTGATATTTTAACGGAACATGAACTAGTGGTCGCGTCTATAGCTAACGACTCATCTAGGAAATGATTAACTTATCTTGTGCCTAGCACAAACTATCTTTATCAAAAAGTATCATTGTTTGTTCACTGCTCATAAGGCGTCTAAAACAAAATAGAGACGAATATTACTATTACTAACGGAGAACATAGAGACCGAAGAAAAAAAATTGTCAAACCATTGGAACCATTCTGCTAGACTCTGAAAAATCTCTCCACCTTCCCTTAAACTTTCAAGACAAGTTCCTACCAACCGGTTTTCGTAATAGAGTGTGCTATCAAGACTGTAACACTAAAGTTCTTTGTACTCTAGGTGTGAACATATGTAGTAGTAAGTAATAACAACCATAATGAACAAACCTGACCTTCTTCAGTCGCCGACATCACGTAACTCGTCCGAATAAAAAGAATCCAGGGAGGGGGAGAAAAAAATAATAGTAGAATAAGAAGCAATTTCTTTTTAATTATGATCCTCTCTAAGGACTTTAACGTGTTGCTATTAAAATTATCAATTATGGACACACGTACAGTGTAGTTCTCTTCAAACGTTTAGTGAAAATATTTTACTGCGTAAATCTTTCAAATTATTTGCGAACTTTATTGAGAAAGGATTTCAGAATTACTTATGTCTTCTTTATGTGTTAAGCTGACAAACATTAAACTTATTTACTTAGGGCGTGAGCAGTTTTACGAGGAAGACGTTTAGCTGGCTTTATGGAGCTTGTCAATATTTTTCTCTTGAGCTCGGCGATACAAAAGGATTGTTAACTGTATTTTTTTTAATTGCTTGGCATTTTCCAGTGGTGCTATATGTCTTTTGTAACAAATACTAATTATTCTTACTCATAATTGATACTGTGTAAATTATTTATACAGTTGTACGGACACCCTATAAAAGTTCTTATTTCTGACAATAGTTTCGAAGGAAGTATACAATGTAGTCTGGTGAAACATAGACTGTGTTGAAGTAAGAATGGCATCTGACTAATCTTATAAAAGTACAACACTGTATGTATTCTGCATGAGTCTTCAAGAAAACACAGATTGACAAAACCTGTTTCCAAGCATAGAGGGAAGGGAGATGCTCACCACGGGTACATCAAACTGCTCGCAGGCAGCAGACGTGATCATTGATGAGATGACGCCGATGAGACAAGCGACAATGATGGTGTTCAAGGTGGGGATGCCCCTCCTCATAGCATTCGGAACATTCGGCAACATCATGATACTGTTGATACAGCGGCGAGAGTACAGCGCCTCCCACTCCTCCATGTCCGTCTTCTTCACCTGCCTGGCCATCTCCGACCTCACCTCCCTGTGGTTTGATGGTCTCTTCTTCTTCCTAGCAGCATTGAACGTCTTTGTGTACTATTCATTAGTCTGGAAGATTCGAATGTTTGTAAGCTTCCTTGTTGGCCACGTGTCACCGTCTATTCTAGTGACCATGACCACTCAGAAGGCGGTCAGCATTTTGTGGCCGCACAAAGTCAAGGTCGTCTTCACCACAGGTTTCGCCAAAACCTTAATGAGTGGCTTACTCACGTTTTTTGTTTTAATCAATTCTCACCTACTATACGGTATTACTGTCATCTTACCTTCAAACATCTCTCTAGCCACCTGTTTCGACTCGTTTGTTAGCGTCGAGTATGCCGTCTTCTTCTTCAATATTTGGAGCTGGGTGGACACCATCCTTTCAAGCCTCGCTCCTGTTCTTCTTCTCTTAGTCTCTAACTCCGTGCTCATCTGGAAGGTGGGTCAGTCTCTACAAGAGGCCAGAAAACGGTTTTCTGCAGGAAACACACATCGGTTACGTGCACGTGAGAAGGAAACGTCGTCCATGACAGTCACGTTGATAGCAACTTCCGTTACCTTTTTCCTACTGACGTCACCGCTTTCTGTGTACGTTATATTCAGAGAAAGGTTTATGGAAGGTGCAAATGGGGATCAGTACATCAAAGATGTTAACGATCTTGTTTTAGCTGCCTTTCATCTTCTATGGACCGCAAATAATGCAATGAACTTTTACCTCTATTGTCTGACAGGCAAAAAGTACCGGGAAAAGTTTTTGAACTTAATTATTCGCCTCAGCGTTTTTCAGCATCGAGTCGATGAGAAATCACACAGTTGAGCGTGGCTTTCACAACTGGAGACTAAAAGCTTTACTGGTTAGTTGATTATTTTGTCAACATATTTATGAAGTATCTTCTATAGGCCGTTTACAAATATGGAGGCACTAAGGTATAGTGGAGAAAATACGTCCTGGTTTTTGTTGGGGTTTTTTTGTGTTTTAGAGTTTGTAAAGCTAATGTAAGGACGAAGAAGACAATTTCAAGTGTTTACCTAATTTTATATCTGTAGTACTCGGGTAGACTGTTAATCGTGCTCATATTAAGCTATACTTGGCAAATTTAATGGGAAATTACCAGTGACATTTAAGAACAACTGGTAATAGCAATGTTTAGTGCAAGACGTTTACAACAGCATAGAGTTCGATTGTTGGACATATTTTGTGGAGATTGTCAGACAATCAAAAATATTTACTTGCACAGCAAGCATATAATAATAATAAGCAATGTCCACTTTTTCTACAGTTCTTTATGGCACTCACAAACAAGCACATACACTTTCTTTCTCTTTATCTCACTCTCTCCACACACACAAAATGTCAGGAGAAAAAAGTAAGAGTTCAGAATTCCAAAAACGTGTAGTTATGATCTTCACCCTTCACACCTTCTGTGAAGACCGTTATCCTCCAGACCCTAGCCAACTACATTTACATATTGAGGTAAAATGACAAGAAAATTAATTTTACAAGGTAATGCGCCAGCATTAATTGTCTTCCTTGACTTTTTAGCTGTAATTTGATTTTTGCTCCTAGAAAGATAGGAGGAGGAGGAGGATGCAATAAAATTTCATATATTTATATACACAAATAAATTCCTTAGAAAAACGATGTCTTCACCGCAGTTCCGGTCATAAAACGAATCTGATATACTGTTTATATATTCAAACACAAACAGCACTGACGCAAACTACAAACCCATGGCACTTTCAGGCATGATGTACAGAATAAACTAAAGACAAATAAATAATAGTAATTCCAATAAGAGCCATGGCGTGTCTCCCCGTGTCTTGGCCACGGCATAAGAAGACAAAGCAAGTCTTGCCTATCTTTCCACTTTCACCTTAACTCGTGAGTCTAGTATCAGTTGAAGTTAATCAGTCATAGAAGGCACCATATTATACTCAGGGAAATTTCTAGACACTGGCTGGAGCGAGTAATACAGCGGTAACCACCTGTTGCAAAGTGAAGCAAATTCGGCTAGGGAATAATTGATGTTTATGTCTGTAGCTGTTTTTGAAATTTAGGTGAACTCTTTCTTATATTACCTGCTAAAAAAGACTACAAAATAAAGAATAATCTTCACTGAGACATTAAAAAAAATCTAGTGCTTACTATTGTTATTAACTCCGGTTACTAAGCGGACACAAGTAGTGTTAGCATAATAAAACGCATAGCTCTGCGTAAATGAATATATAAGGGAGGCAACTACTGAAACCTTTAGGAATTGTTCCACTATGGATTACTTCCCTTTAACAGCTGAAAGCAGAAGGGGGGAAGAAGTCAACATAGATATTTCATTATGTTTGAAAGTAGTTCAGTTGATCAAGAGCCATGTTGAAGTCGGCTGCAGGTTATTCAATTCAGCATGGATTTGTACTCAACCGAAAATGAGAAGAAAATAGTAGTATTTAAATTCTAATTTATGTTTGACACTTTGTATATAGTGTGTAACCAATGTATATATTGTGTAACCAACACAGGTCGAAATTTAATTCGCGAGCGTTCATCGCAACATCAAGATTTGGAAAAGCTGAATGCATATTTCCCAATCTAACGGTGGCTACGCAAACCCTTCTGTTTTTTAGATGCACACCTTATACATTACAATGCACAGAAAGCGGTTAACAATATAAACCAGAACTTTTCATACATACACACATTATATTGTCAAGCCATATACTAATTAGATGAAGATGTAGCTGTGTGCACGTTACATCACGATTTTGACCTGTGCATGATAAATGTGCGCCTAAATTTGGGGAAGTAGTATCTGGTACTGAGCTTTGCGCAGAATTAAGAACAGATGTTTGTACCCTATTCAGCCTTTAACTACAATCAGCCCTTGGTATTCATTGGGAAATTAGTTGGAAATCCGCAAACATCTCTCAATATTTCTAATTTGCAATACTACCGACCATATATAATACACAAAAAGTATAGCAATACTATGTATGCTGTAATATGTACTGCAACAGTACGTGTTGGAAATTTAGTATTGAGTTCTTTTGCGATTTTTGGCAGAAGGCTGCAAAACTCAAAATACTAAATCCCATTTAGTTGTTGGTACCAATCCGCGAATAATCATAACCGTGAACGTGAGACTCGCAAATACCCAGGTTGACAGTAGTTTCATCGCGGACGTGTATATCTCTGGACTGTTTGCCGAGACCATCTCTTAGCCTCTCTCTAAGTTGTAGGCTGTCAGGTTTCGCCTAACTATTTAGCAGCTTAACATCCAGAGCTGCAATAAAATTCTTGAAGTTAAGAACAGACTAGCAATAAATTTGTTGCTTAGTTACTTTTTCT